>JARHVA010002999.1:462500-712500 GCA_037957365.1 Torreya grandis | reverse complement strand
AGTAGACTGGGAGGAGATTCAATTCTAAAGAATATTAAACTACTAGACCTTTATAACTAATTCACATTAATTTATGTGATCCTATAAGGATTCAAAGTATTCAAGGTGACAAATACTTCATGTTGCTTATAGATGACTTCATAAGGATGACTTGGGTAGCATTTTTAAAGGAGAAGTCAGAAGCTCTAGATAAGTTCAAAACCTTCAAAGATTTGGTTGAAAATAAGATGAATGTGAAGATCAAGTGTCTTAGGTCTAAAAAAGGAAGAAAGTTTATGTCAAATGAGTTTTATGAGGTTAATGGAATATGAAGATAGTTCTCAACTGCTAGAACACCTCAACAGAATGGGGTGGTTGAAAGAAATAATAAAATAGTTAAAGAAATGACAAGGAACATGTTGAATGAGCCCAAGTTATTTGATAGATACTATAGATAAACTATGAGTATTATAGTTTACACTTTGAATAGAGGTCATATTAGGATCAATGGTGCTAATAATCCATATGAATTATAGAATGGTAGACTTACAAGTGTTGAACATTTTAAGGTTTTTAGGAGTAAATTCTATGTCAAGAGAGATGATGAGGACTTAGGGAAGTTTGACTCAAGGTATAATGAAGGTATTTTATTTAAATATTCATTAGTAAGTGATACCTACATATGTTATAAGAAGAGGTTGAAAAAGATAGTGGAGAGCACAATTAAACTGACATGTCCATTCCTGCATGATGTGCCATGATGGTTTGGTTCATTAAGATCACCAAATTAACACATTAAGCTTCCTTAAAGTGTTTCAAAATATTGAAAATGACATGAGATCTGTCAAAAGTCTATCTACTCTTTCCATAATTATATCACTCCTCTACTAACACTAATCTAAACTTCTCATGCTAGATCTAGGCAAGGTTTTGTATGTGGGCCAAATTTGGCCAAGAAGTACTAACCCCAAGTTTCATTATTATCAATTTGATTTAACTAATCATTCATTGAATCTAATCAAAATTTATCTTCACTTGCTTCTACATATATTTTAGGTTTAAATTTTGAAAGTAAGGCAATATTTTCTTGATTAATATCACTCACCATTCTTATCCTTGTTTGTATACCTTCACATTTATTTCCAATGATCTAAGATGTAGGATGATCCTTTTGAATATGCCTAAAATGACCTTTTGAGTCCTTTCTCTCCTTAATTTCTTCTTCATCCTCATCTATTTTTATGCCCAATGGATCAAACAAGGCAACAAATTTGGGTTCTCAAGCATAGTAGTCATGCTTCCCTATCGAGTCACAAAAAATGTTGGCCAAATTTAGCCCACATAAAAAACCTTGCCTAGATCTGGAGTGAGAAGATAAGTAGAGTGTTGATATAGGAATGATCTAATGATTAAAAGAGAAAATAGACTTCAAATACCTCAATGCATTTGCAAGATTTTGAAACACTTTAAGCAAGCTTAAAGTGTTAATTTAGTGATCTTAAGGAACTAGATCATCATGTCACATCATGTAGGATTAGATAGGTCAGTTTAATTATGCATTTCATGAGTGCATTTTGGAAGTAAAAAAAAATTGAATATTTACATAAGAATGGTGTATTTGGTCCCATGAACATTCCATATAAATTTGGTGTCTTGAAGAGTTTTCTATCTCAAGATATAAGCCTTCAAAAGGGATCTAACAGTGTGAGATGTGCTTAAGGATGTCAAATTAAATCCAAAATAAATATCCATTTGGAATCAAAAATCCTTAACAAAATTAAAGATGAATGTAGGGTTAAAAAATGGCATTATCTTAGATGTTGAGATCAAATATCAACAATACATGGGTGATCAATTGAGTCAATAAGTCAAATGAAAATATATGGTGTGTATTCAATCATGAAATCAAAGATCAATGATGACCTCATAGTCAACAAGATAACATATCTTGATATTAAACACATTGATGCTAAGTGTCACAATCATATTGACTTACTAGATCAATGGCATGCATGTGATAAAGTACAAAGAAGATTGATGACCTATATTTAATCATGTAGAGAAAATTGATGGTGCATGTAAGGTCAATAAGTCAATGATATTAGATTGTACATGAGGCTGCCACATGGCATAAGCATGTGAATTAGATGAAGACTAACAACATGGTATATAGGAGGCATGTGAGACTATCAAGTGTCATGTTTTCAAATATAAGATAAAGATCAACGTGGGACTGCTAAGTAGAACAATCTAAAAATAAGATCATAGATCAATAACAATGATAAAGGTCAAATATAGGAGGCTCTCGAGAAGATCAACATAGCAAATTTGATTGAATCTTTAAAAGGCATAGGATGAGGATATGTGTCTAAGGTGTTAACAATTAGGTTTAAAAAAAATAAATAGGTATCCCAAGGGATACCACATAGATAGACACATTAGATCAAATATTTTACCACCTAGATAGGCCAATTCATAAGTTCAAGATCAAATATGATTCAAGTTACCAGAGTAGACACTACAAATTTGCAGATCACCATTATAGCTCATCTAGACCTCTCAAAATCCCTTAAGCATGATTTTTATGTCTTTGTCAAGGTCAAGAGACTAGGTAGCCTATAAATATTAATGGAAATTATGTTTATATGAAAACCAATAAATGGGATTGGTTTTCATCTATAGTAGACTTATGTCCAAGGTTTGAAGTAGGGGTAGAGTTGTGATTATGAAAAGAAGTGTCTTATCTTTTGACATGGCCATATCCTCAACAAACAAGTACCTATAGCCACTTAAAGTAGGCATAGTCATAGATTTGTCAGGGCCATGGATATGATGATTATGTCTTTATAATGAATCTAAGTGGAGGGTGGTTTAGATGTTCCAAGAAAGAGATTTAGGGGTTGGAGAGTGTAGGTGGAACATTTAGTTCTTTTTCAGAGCCTTTAAAGATTTTTCCTTCTTGGGCAAATCATGACTCATCATCTTAAAAAAATTCTTGTCTTCTAGTTTATTTATTATCCAATGAGAAGGATAGAAGGATATTAGAGATAATGAAGTTTATAATTTTCAAGAATAATTGGTTCTATTTGATCAAAAATTGGTTGAGAATTCATTGAAAGATGGTGGCATCTCATTTATTGATTTCTATTTTGCTCGGTTCCCTTTCTCTCTTCCCCTTTTATCTATATCTCCAATTTCTCCCCCATTTGTAAGTGTAATCATTTTTGATAAGGCTAGACCCTAAAAAAATTTGTATGAAATACCTCTTGAAGTAATAAAGGATTTATTTACATATCTCTTTGCCTCTAAATTGTGTTTAGCAAGCTTGTGTATGATGACATTGTGAAGGAGTTTATTCCATGTCCATTTTACTTCTTTCTTGCCTATTTTTAGGTGTTTTGAAGTTATTTTTAGGTTTTAACTCATGTTATTTCTGCCATTAATGTATAATTGGTGTGAATCTTAAAATTCTTCCTTGCTTCATTCATTACTTGTGAGATTGGTTTGTGAAATACTTATGAAATTAGCTAGTTGGTGACATTGTGTGAGCTAGTATTGTCTTATGTTTCATCAATGTTTATTTAATGATTATGTGAGTCCCCATTTAATTTGGTGCATCACCTTTTTATCTCTTAGTAACCCTTTTCCCCCTCTCTATCCCTTTCCTAATCATAATCATTATTCTAGGTGATCTACCAAGAGGAAGCTGGCCTCCTCCGGAGGTTCAACACCATTACATGATACCCATAGCTTGGGGTTATTCTCATTATGTAGATTATTTGGGGAGATCCTGAAGAACCCTCCCCAAGGGTGAAAACTAATTTTATAATAGTTTTTGGCATGCCTGGTGGGACCACTATGTTGTTCACTAAATGAAGAGTTTTGGTGTTCTCTTCATCTAATTAGCCTTTGAAAGCATGTGTGCAAACATCAATGGTGACTCTAAGTATTAATAAACTAGTTTAAGTAGCCCAAGTGCCTAATAATAATATTTTAGTATGTATCATCACTCATTTGGTCAAAATGCATGTTCTTTCATTTCTTATCCTTATCAAATTATAAATGTTTATGGCTTCACCCCAAGTGGCTCTTAAGATTTAGTGTATCAACCTTTCCAAAGTTTGTCTCTCTCTATTAAACCAAAAAAGAGTCTTAGGGAGATAAAACATAACATTTAAAGAGAATTGAGAGAGATTGATAGGGTGGAAGAGTGTTATAGGTAGCAATAAAATATTAAATACCAAGCTTTTGTTCAGGAGCAGGAGTTGAGGTTTTAGGAAGAGTGCTTGGTTAGGAAAGACCAATCCAAGAAAGAAAATGACTATTAGTTGTTCTTAATAATGAGAGAAACTAACCATAAACCCAAACTACCCTCTCTTACTCATGTTTATGCTCAAACCTAACCCCTTAGTCCACCTTATCAAAACTCATCTCTATTAAGAGCCAAGTAAATCATTAAAGACCATTCAACTGAAGATCATGAATCCATCCCATAATGGATCTTCTCCTATGCCAATGACCCATACTATGTCATACCCTCTCTTTTGAAACCATATTCTCCTACACCCATTTATAAAGAGGAGAAGGTGGCTGCATCTTACACATTCCCATCATGGAAATCAGTGAAGGAGGGTATAAAGAAGAAAGAATAAGTGCTAATTGAGGTAGTCCATGTACCGGTTAAAGAAAAGGAGGTGTTAGCTCAAATAAATGAGCTTTCTCTATAAGATTTCCATGAATCTTTCTCCCTTCCTCAAGATCCACCAAAAATATCCTTCAAAATCCCTAGTTTTAAGGACACTCTATTAAGCTTCAGACAAGGCGAACTTTTTCACCCTCCCACCATCTCCCTCATGGAAGAAGAACCTATTTTACAAAGGATAGAGGAGGAGCTTGTAGTCATAGGTGAGCCACAAGAAGACAATACAAGCATTTATGATGAGGAGATCATGATAGGTATCCCACTTCATCCAAAGGAAGAAAATATAGGTTTGAACCTATTGATGCCTCTATGTGTATCATAGGTGCTCTTAGTGTTTAAGATCACTTCTCATTTTAGAATTCTTAGAATTCATGGCATGAGTAGCAAGTTTTGGTAATATAGTTACCTATGGTGAAATATAGGTAGAGTAAATTGTATTGTTACATAAATTTATGTTTATTGATGGTTAGGATCCACCATGATCCTTGTGAATTTTAAAATATCTATACTAATATCAGTGAGTTATGACTAGAGATCTATGTTAAAGACTAATCTAAATGAATGTTTATAGTGAGATTTAAACTAAGGTTAATTGGTTAAAAAAAGAATCAAAAGAGAAGGGTAGGGTAGAAAGAGAATGTGTGATTTTTGATCCTTGACTTAAACATCATGACAAAGTTTCAATTACAACTGGACATGCATTTAACCAACATATAATGTAAAATAGTATAAGCTCAGATCTCACTATACACCAAGCAAACTTATAAGGATAATGTAAAGAAATATAAGTAAGAACTAACTTTACTTTAAAGGTTTGTTACTATATTTAATTAGCATGTGCACATCATAATGAAGAACAAATGAAATGAATAAAAATCAAGATCATTCAACTAATCTAGCATAAGCACAAATTAACAACCCTGTATCAAATATACAAATTTAGAATTCATGAAACCATTCAAATTCAAGACATGGAACCAAAAATTGAGAAAGAAATCATGAAATAATTGACATAGACAAACTTGGACAAACATTTCAGTATTCTTTATTTATATTAATTGCTCCAAAGTATACAAGTTTTGCTCAAAACTCTCTCCCTTTACAAAATGGAAATACTACCTTTTATATAAGGACAAAGAAATATACCAATAAGTTACAAGATACAAATGTATAAATATAAGGATAACTATCCTTATTTAAAATGATAGAATATATTTGCTTTTCTAAATGGACTGACCTAGAGGCAAATATGCTAATAAACAAGCATATGCCTTTACAAAAGAATATTCATTTTTAAAAATGTTACAAAGTTTTACAAAATGTAATATTATTCAACTAGTTGGTGGGCCCTATTCTTGATAACTTTCTTGATACTACTGAAGGATGTTCATGGCCTTTTGGTGTTGCTCATTGACTAGCTCCAAGTCCATAACTAGTTTTAGGAGACACTCTTCCTATTTGTCAGCTAGATCATTCAATTCCCTATCATTTTTGGCCATGGATTCCTTGATGTTCTTGGCCTTAGTTATCCTTTATCCTAAATTAAATATCATGTACAAGATCCTACTATTGTATGGCCCAAATTGGCCTTGAATTCTACTTCTTATTTCTTGTGTCACCAAAGTAGCCCTGTGTTTGAATTCATCATCTTTCATGATGCCTAGGATAGACGGCTATGTAGGGTCAATAAAAATGGCCCAAAAGAGATGTTATATCCTTTATATTAGCTCCTCATCATATTTTAGGAGTCTCTCTAGATATTTTAACAAAGCACATAAACTCTAGACTTTATCGATAACTATTCCCATAATTGCATTTAGATGTCCTAAGCTAAATATTTTAAAACCCAAAAATATACCTGTCAACCTGTATGTTGATTAATCTTATTAATTTGTCCTCTATAGCTTGCCATTGTGATATTAGACCCTTGGACACTATATTCTATTATGCTAATTCACTCTACCTTAGCTTCATTATTTTCAATGCATCAAACTTGTCATAGAAGGATTTATCTAGCATCTTGACCATTGCCTCTAGGGCTGATAACACCACATGGGTCTCTATATTTTCCTTTTCCTTCCCTATATTATATATCCTTTGCTTAATTCTCTTGATTCCTACTCTGATTTGAGTTGAATGAGCATCAACTAAGCTTTTGATATCCTCTTCATGGATGGGGTGTTCACCAAGCTATTGTCCTCTAATTGGGGTTAAGCCTACAAATGGCTCAACCTTTTAAAATGTGAACTCTTCAATCTACACCATGGCCTTTCTAGTTGTCACCCTCTCTAAGCCTACCATCTTAGGATTGAATTGTATAGTGGCAGTTGGTTTTGTTTACTTTAGAGGTTTAAAAGCCTCTATCTAGGTGCTATTTGAGGATCCTAGAGTCTCCATTTTCTTGTTGTTTAACCTTGAAATGGCCACTATTCTTCTCTTTTCCTCCTCCTTCATCAGATCCCTTATCCATGGCTTGATATCATCATGTACATCAATATTTATAGTTTAGGTCATGGTCCATGAGTGGGATAAGGAGGGGATCTTTTTCATTTTCCCATAGATGAACCAATCAAGGATGATTAGTCCATGAATGGGGTCTTCATCACTTAATAATCTGATTTCAATCATAGGGTGAGTTAAATTCAACTTGGGATTATTTTTCCCAATTGGGACCATTGCCCATTTTGCCTTTCTCTTCCTCAATGGTGTCACTAGGACTAGATCCAAGGTAGGCTCTTTCCCTTTTTCTTTCTTAGCCTCCTTTATTTGGGATTATGCTTCTTCAACATGTTCCTCCTCCTCATCAAACCCATATGCCTCAACAAGGACATTGAGGTCATCCTCCACTATCTCATCAGGATCTATGATAATCATGTCTAGGTATTCAATTTGGGATGATGGTCTTTGAGGTAGGGTTGAGGATGAAGGTCCCTCACATGCCTTTCTTCCCACTTTTCCTTACTAGGACCTTATGCAATCTATGCTTGGGGATGTTACCCTTCCATTTTAGGTTGCTCTTGAGGGGACCTGAAAGGGTTAGTCAAAAAATGGTACTACAGGGGCCCCATTTTCCATATATCTCCACGGGCTTTTGATCACTGGCCAATCTATGCTCAATTCTAATGTTATGTCCCTTAAGCCTAACCAATATTTCTTTCAAACTATTTGATTTGATGTATAAGGTGTCATGGACACCAAGATGGTGATCATATACTCGATTGGGTAATTACTTATATTTTAAATGTTTTGAGACCATGCCATTAAGGTCCCACTACTTAAGCTCATCAAGTTGCGAGTTGAAAGATTCCATGTACCTAGATACAAAATTTATTTAATCTTGATTATATAGCATATTTATACCAATGGTCAAAGGAAATGGATGGAGGAGGCCTTTCCTCTTCTCCTTACACACTCTATCCACACCATGAAGAAGTTGGTATGTAATTTCCTGCTCTGCCATCTTGATGGGAACATAGACAGGCAACTTGTAAGGTTGGTTTAGAATCCCCTCAATATAGATCACTATACAATATAGGTATAACCAAATGTCTCCCATTAGCTCCACATATTTATTGAATAGAGGGTTGACCCTAGGTATGGGGATCCCTATGATGGATTCTACCAAAGATGGATACACACAATCACAAATGAGTTGGATGTTTTGCCTATACTTGAATATGTATAACTTTGAATAGTGATGAGAAATTATGAATCTACCTTTAGGTGACCAATTTATGATATAAGGGATCTTAGTGGAGGCTATCAAGGTATCCAATAGATGGGACATCATGAAGAATTGTGTATTGGTCTTCTTCTTGATGGCTATAAATTAATTCTAGATAGATACTGATCAACTCTCTAATTGGGGGAGTGAGATATTTTTCTACCATGAAGTAGATGTAGGACACCTAACTCTTATTGACATAAGTGGTTGAATGGGCTCTAGATATTATATTAAATAGAGTCATAATTACCCTAACCCCTTATCTAATGTAGGTTATTGGGATATGACCATTGACATCTCAGATTAAATGGTTCCCATGGAGAAACCATGGCCTAAGGATGGTGTCTAAGTCATTCTTGTCAGTCTATTCCTTGATGGTGAGCAAGTCCACTTGGGTTTTCCAAAGTTTTTAGTAACTCTTTAAGGATAATAAGGAAGTGTATATAATTATAGTAAAGCTCCTTTCATGAATAATCTAACCTTGTTCAATTCTAAAATCTTTAAAAATGGGAGCAAGGATGTCAATACAGTGGATTACCTCAAGTTTGGTAGCAACATGGTGGAGACTAGCCATTTAGACTGAAACTAGGTTATATTATCTTATATTTGTGGTGGAAATATTTTATTCCTCATTTGTGATGGGTTTCATCTCTTCAATAGTCCAAAAGAGTTTAGACCAATTCCTATTACCCATGTTAAATGTTGTAGTGCCTAGGTCTATGTCCTTAAAGACCCTCCCTTCATTGTTTGTAGATAGATACAACTCTATCTCATCCTTGTGTTGTTGCCTCCAAGCTACCATGGCTTCCAAACTTACAAATCACTCACCATTATGTTGTAAATGGTCTCTGGGTTAATTTTTTCATGCTCAAATTATAATTGGACTCTTTTCAGCTTGACTATGATCAATTTGAGTTCAAATTAGCATATTTTATTCAAGTTTAGGGCTCTCCTAAAGTTTTAATTGATATGAATTATTTGGACCTAGGCTCATTTATGCCTCAAATTTGATTTTAACCTTTATATTTATATGTTTTCCTTTTCAAGCACACAATATCTTCATGTGTGTTGCTTTGTGCTTGCATGGTGTTTATTTGGCATCTATCTAGAAACTTTTGAAGATTTTTTCATAAATGGCTTTAAAGCACTAACCATTGATATTTAAAATTTTCCCTTTGCTTTGTGCCATCAGATCATTACTTAGGGATCAATGTAGGCCATTAATCTTGATCTAGGATTTTTCATGACATTGGCCATCTTTGCATCAAGCCTCATGGTTATGCCACTTAGCATCCTTGTAGGTTTTATGAGCTCTATATCCTATACCAGTCATATATTAAATGTCCATCTACCATGTATCAAGCTCATGGGCTCTCAAAACTCTACTAAATAGTCTTTGATGATTTTGTATCATTTGATCATTGAGGCTCGATGATGCATGATCTATTGATCCTATAAGGTGCATGAACTTTAATTATTACATGGTCATAACAAGGAACTTAGGCTAAAATATTTTAAGCTAAGTTTATTTCATGTTAATAAACCCACCATAGACCTAGGCTAAAATGTTTTATACTAAGTTTTAGGGTGACATATGAAAGTAACCCCTTCAAATGATAAAAACACATCCATTTGTCTAGATAAAATGTTAGCTAAGCTTGAATTTGATGGTCTCACATATGTCAATGATAGCTTTGTAAATGTCAAATAATGTTTTTTAGGTTCATATATCTTAGATTAAATACACCCTATTTGATAGAGATCCAAAATGAAGCAAGAACCATTAATTACAATCCAAGTAAACATGCACCATTGGTTCATTAAGCCTTAAATGTGGGAACAACACATGGTAGCTTTGTGGCACTCCCAAGATTTGAACCTATTAACCCTAGGGAGGACCCATGGGTCATTTTATTTGTTTGAGTTCTTGAGATGATGACATTTTTTATCCTCATGGGACTCTTTTCACCTTTGACATTTCAACATTGTCTTCACTCTATTGGATCCATTTTGGGTGAGTGGATACGAACCATTGATCCTGATTTAGACACCTATACATGATTTGATCCTTTGAATAATTAAAGTCAAAACCTAAGTTTTAACCTAAGGTCTTTTTGTATTAAAAAATACAATGAGGCCTTATGGTAAAAC
The DNA here is from genome assembly GCA_037957365.1 of Torreya grandis. NCBI lineage: Eukaryota > Viridiplantae > Streptophyta > Pinopsida > Cupressales > Taxaceae > Torreya > Torreya grandis. Next base: position 701,944 of record JARHVA010002999.1, on the reverse strand, counting down.
TTAGGCTTAAGCTTATGTTTAATAATGGGGCCCATTTAACTTTGGGTGATCTCATGCCGTCTGATCTTTGGTTCTACTTAAGCTTAGGCCATTGATCATGATCTTCATGATGATGTAGGATTGTTCCAAAGGATGAAGGCTTTAGGATCTTTAGGCTTCCTTTAATCCATCTAATCAAGAGGTGAGATGAAGTGAGAGCCATTAGATCTATAAAAAGTAAAAGCATCTAAGCCAGGACTCAAGATGAAATAAGAACTTAGGCTAAAGTGTTAAGACTAAGGTCTTGTTCATGTTGATAAACTTGAATGAGGTCTTAGAATTAAGATTTTAGGTTAAAGAGGTAATAAAGGGGACCATGTTAGAAAAAATTAAAAGGGCCCTGCCAATACGAAAGTTAGACTTGGTTAGAAATAAAGGAAATAAAAAGGGGGAAAATAATGAAAATGGACAAAGCATGATTTTAGGCTAGGGTTTGGTATGTTGTAAAAAAATTATTAATCCTTAGCAAAAAATTAGGTTTAAGTTAAAATTCAAATTATTCCTACCATATGTGTTCCCACCAAATGTAAATTTTAACCAAAGGTTTATGCTAGGGTTTTTTGAAAGAGAGTTTTCAGAATATGAATCCAAGTTTGAGTTTTCTAAACCAAAGGATAGTGAAAGCCTGAATAGAGTCAATCTATAGACTCTAAGCTTGATCCACTAGTAAGATCTCCATGAAAATTAAAACTTTAAGACATGAGGACCAATTATTAGCAACATTAGGCCAACTCAAAGCAAAATTACAAGTAAATAGGCCATTCTTATCAAAGTGGATGATCTTCAAATTTTGATAATGATCTAATCATATCGAGTTTTTAGTGTTAAGGTTCAAAGTATCTCAAGGGTCCCAATTTTAAAAAATGGGGGTATGTTGACCTCAACAAATGGATAATTATGGGAGAATATAGAAATATGTTAGAACCTAGAGACTCTGGTCCAGACAAATAACTAAGTCACTTATACTACTTGATCAATGTCATTATCAAGATTTGTTCATGGTTAAAAAAGCCTTACACATGTAGGATTGGGATTAATTATCAAAACATATACTTTTTATGTGTGTGATTTTATTCCACTTACTATTTTCCATGGGATTTAAGAGATAACTTATATGTTTTATGTATTTAATCACTAACACTGACTTGGAGCATGTTTAGATATTCACGAAGAACCATGCTTCTAGTTCAGGGAAAGCCTAGGAATTTCTCTACTATCAACTAGGCATCTATAACCCTAATAGATATACCTTTAGCTTCTCTCAAGGCCTTTCTCCCCTTCCAACCAGGAATCCATATCCCTAGTAGAGATTACCAGGATCGCCTGTGCTTGAAAGCTTTTGATTTTGCATTAAATTCTTATTTGTGTATTTTTAGATATTTTATGATTTTAGTAAGGTTGGGAATTAGGGTAGCTAGGTTTAAGGATTTGGTCAAGTGTTTGATCCTTATAAAATCACCTATGGTTGTAACCATTATCCCAAGTAAGGACATTTATTAAGTGCAAGCATGATTGTGCCTTAATAGATTAAGATTTCATCCTAAAAGTGCAAATATTCTTAAAACTAAATTTAGGTCAAGATAATGTTTAAGCTCTCATGGAATAGTTGTCCTCTTATATTAGTCTTTACAAGTTTCTTCAAATCATAACATTAGGCTCAAATTTCAAACCCATGGTCAACATATGTATAAGGTTTATATGCACATTCTTGAACATTGGAGTTTCAAGCAAACTAAATAAACTTTGAGCTGAGGGTTATCCAAAAGGACTTATTAGAAGTATGGAATAAGGAAAAAAAAGCAAACACATAGAAAAATAAGAAAAGGGGAAGGAAAAAAAGAAGAAAAAAATATGTACAAACAAGGGACAAGAAAGAAAGAACTAAAATAAACTAACTAACCTACATACACTAAATCTAATATCTTATTGATTTACTCCATGAAGACCTCAGGGGGAGCAACAAAGAAGTAATGCTTGAGGTACTACCTATTGGTGGGTAGTGTGAACTCTAATACTTATAAGTCTTTGAGTCTAAAGGTGTTGTCTCCAAGCATGTCTACAATCTGATGGGGGCTGATCCATAGAGGTGTGAACTTACCATACTTGCCCTTAGGCTCAGATGCTTTGTCCCAAAGGAGAACTAAATCCCCTTGTCTGAACACCTTGATCTTTGATATCTTGTAAAACCACCTCTTTATCATGGTCTAATGTTTTCTAAAATTATAAAAATCCTTTTTCATGCATCTTCCATCTAGACAATGTCTAACAACCTTGAATTTGTGAATTCTTGGTCTTCCTCTATGTACTCTATCATAAACTTGTAAGTTGGCATATTGAGTGTGATGGGGAATATAGGTTCCTTTCCATATACCATAAAGAAGGGAGATGATTTAAAAGGCTACTTGAATCTTGTTCTGTCATCCCAAAGGGCATACTTAAGAATCTTATGCCATGTTTTAGGTTTGTCTACATTAGACTTCTTAATGGATTTCATCAAGTTCTTATTTGTTGATTTAGACACTCCATTACCTTAAGGGTAATGGTTGGATGAGAACTCGAGGATTATGTTGTTATCATATTCCCATTATGTCATCTATATGGATATGAATTCTAAACCATTGTCACATGCCAAAGAGACTAGAGTTGTAAATTTGGTGCATATGTTCCCTTCTAAGAAGCTGATGACTTCTTCCATCTTGCATTGTTTAGTGGATACAACTTTAGTCCACCTTATGCAATAATATATAGTTGTTAGAATGTACTTATGACCTTATAATCAGTTAGGGTTGATTATCCCTATAAATTCCAACCCCCATTAGGCAAAGGGCATATCAATCATGACTAGTTGTAAAGGCATTTTTGACTTAAGCTCTTTTATACTGAATATTTGGCATGAGTAGCATTCCCTCACATGTTTATGATCATTTTTGAAGATAGTGGGCCAATATTAACTAGCCCTAAGAATCTTGTGAGCTGAGGTTCTCCCAGATAGATGACACTTCCCAACTTCTCATGGAAAGTGCTCATTATTTTAGTGGCTTCTTCTTTAGAGACACATCTTAGGTACACACCTTCAAAGTTTTATCAGTACAAGATCCCATTATTGATGAGGTAGTGAGTTGCCTTAAGCTTAAAATCTCTTCTCTACTCCTTGGTTAGTCCTATAGGACAAGTGCCATTTATTAGTAAATGAATGATGGAATCATACCACTCACTAGATTTGAAGATTTGTTGATCAACTTGTATGATACTTATCTTAGGACTAGTGTTAGCAATCATTTGGATCAAACCTTGACACCTTACTAGTTTTGTAGTCTTTATTTCTATGTCATAATCTTGGAGAATAAGCATCTATTTACCCCTTCATTCTCCAAGTTCACACTAGTTTAACATTAGCTTAATAGTTGGATCTGGTAGAATAACATGCACCTTGTTCCTAAAAAAATAGTGTTTAAATTTCTTGATAGATTTAGCTAATGCAAAGGATTTATTATCAAGTAAGGGATAGTTGAAATCAAGATTTTTCAAATTAGTACTCATAAAATCAATTAGATGGTCAGATCCTTCTATTTTCTGATTTAAAACAATAGCAATAATATGATCAAAGGAGAAAGAGTAGAGGTAAAAGTCCTTTGAAAAGTCAAGACTTATCGAGATTGGAGCTTGGATGCTTTCACTTTTTATGTCCTCAAAGGCCTTCTTGGATTCCTCATTCCATTAAACTTTGGCATCCTTCTTCAGCATGTCATTCAATGGTTTCACAATCTATGCAAATCCATAAATGAACTTTCTCACAAAGTTTATCTTGACAAAAAATGATTTTGATTCTTTTTTACTATTGGGAGGCTCTATCTTGGATATAGCTTCCACTCTTCCAAGGTCTATGTAAATTCCATCCTTAGTGATGGCATGGCCCAGTAGTTTACCTTCATTAATGCAAAAAATATTCTTCTTAGGGTTAAAAGAGATTCCATACCTTCTGCACCTTTCAAACACCTATTTTAAATGCATGACATGGTCTTCCCTATTTTTAGAGAAAATAGTAAGATCATCCATGTAAATAATAATACATTTACCAATAAATCCTTAGAAGGCATGGTCAATGGCCCTTTAAAAAGTGGCTCTTATGTTTATCAATCCAAAAGGCATTATCTTATATGCAAAGGTACCCCACTTAGTTGTGAAAGTTATCTTCATTTTGTCTTCCTTGTCAACCAACATTTGGTTGTATCCTAAAAATCCATCAAGAAAAGGCATCATGGATGAACCTAAAACAATTTATATTACGTGGTCAAGAGAGGGAAGAGGATAATTATCCTTTTTATATGCTTTATTTAAATTTTGTAAGTCAACACATAGTCTAATTTCACCATTCTTCTTCCTGATTAGCACCAAATTGGCCACCCAGGTAGAGTGCCTGATGGAAAACACAATTCTTCTCTTGAATTATTTTAATAACATGGGTTCTAAGATAGGGTTCATAGGCCTTTATTTTTTCTTGAATGGTTTACAACTTTCTTTAAGAGGTATATTATGGGTGATGACTCTTGGATAAAAAATCTTCAAGTTACCATAAGACCAAGCTATGACATCTTTGTACTTGGTCCACAGGTCTTTGGCTCTCTTATTTTGAGCACTAGTGTAGGATTTTCCAATGTTAATAATCTAAGTTTGATATTTAGGTCCATGATCAATTGCATTGTAGTCTTTCTCACTTACTTTGGGAATCTTTGAAGCTTCAACTAGCTTGTCTTGATCAAATAACCACTCAAAGCCAATCAGCCCCTTAGGGATCTTATTATCATTCAACTGAATGACTTTGTCATCAAACTTTCCTTCTCTAAATGTATTTTCATTAGCCTCATCAATAATATGAGCCTTAAATGGTCTTGAACTAGTCATGAAGTTTAAGATTTGTTGGTCATCACTAAAGACTTGTAGATAATTCACATTGTTAGGGATAGAAGGGCAATGTATGAGCACAATACTAAAGTTGGGGGAATCTTGGTCAGGCATTAAATTATCTATAGTAAATTCCAACTAATTAGCAACTTTAATTTCTTCCCTAGGGATATAAATAATAGTGAAGGTATCAAAATATTCCACAAGATCCTAGACTCTAAATTTATACCTCTTGAGGTATGACAACTTGCATTGATACTTTCTTCTCACTTGGTTCACTACCAGTTATGAGTCACCATAAACTAATAGTTATTTGACCTTATTTTTTATGGAAAATTATAGTCCTAAGTTGAGGGCTTCATATTTTTTAAGGTTGTTAGTGCAAGGGAATTGGAGTCTATAAGAAGCGTGATATCTTACCAACAAGGTTAGTTAGAATAATACCTACCCCAGATCCAACCTTACACCTAGCCCTATAAAAATGTAATTTCCATAACCCAAGCACAAAATTAGAAGATTTAGGATCAAAAACCTTGGTAGTTTCTAGGGTGAAAAACCTTAAATCTAAATTAATTATGTTGACCCTTTCATTGATAGCATTATACTTAATGATCATGTGTTTCATTATTTTCTCTTTGTCAAATCTAATTTGGTTGGGAACTCCCTTCCAAGGCAACCATAGGTGTGAAAAATCTATGGACATGTATCCATTTAAAGCCTTTGTCCACTCGCTACTTAAAATCAATCCATATGCATTAGGGATATCTACCACTTGGATATCAATAAATTATTGGAATCTTGGCTTAGAATCCAATTACATGTGGACATTTAACAATTCTCCAACCACCTTGACTCTAGACTTATCTAATTAGGTGATAACCCTATTAGACTTAATGGGGTTCAAACCAAGTTGATTGAAAACACCTATAGGAATAATATTGGTAGAGGTACCATAATCTAGTAAATAATTATGCAAGTTCTTGCCAAACATTCTGACTATAAGTAAGAAGGGTGGAGACTTTGTTTTAGCTTTATGCATGGTTACATTGGCATTGTCTATTTTGGACACTTTGATAAGTTTTTTGGACAAGGATTATGTAGAGAGGATTACAAATCAAGTTAGTAAAGCATTAGTCCATAAATCATGAAACATGCATAAATAACTAACTAACCAAGCATATCTATTCCTATGGGAATTACAAAGGCTAGTAAAAATAAATGAAAGAAAACAACACCATTTTACCTTCCCAAATGGATTCACCATGCCCATGTGGCTCAAAAACATGTTCTCCCTTGATTAAGAATCCTTGTCTTTGTCAAAAATGGTGGTAAGCTCATCTAATGCCTCAAGAACACTCCACAAAACCTAGGCTCTTAATGTGGAATCACTAAACTAGCCTATCAATGAAGCTTTGTAGAAATAATTTAGCATTATAATTTTGCAATGTTCAAGCATTGAAGATATTTGAGAATAATAACCTTGCATCAAAATAAATTAGAAATGATGTCCATGGCCTCTCTATTTATAGATTTTTGAGATTGGTCAAGATCAACCTCAACCATCCATCTTGAGATGAAGATGTGTGGTTGAGGATAATCTTAATATTTGGAATTAAATCCATAATTATTCTCAAGATGACCTTGGAAAAAAGGGAATTAAAAAGGCATGGGAGGCATTAACTAGGCATGGGTGACCCATAATCCTGATATTTTATGTACTTATGGCTTGATGGATGCCACCCCATAGATGATGTCACTAAGTGATGCAAATAATAAGAGTCAATTTTCAAAAAGAAATATTCAACAACTCTCATGGAAAATCCACATAAGATCTTGATTTGGATTAATTAGTCTTAAATAATGTTAATCAGATTTTGTGCAATTATTTAAAAATTGGTCCTCAATTAATCAAAATGGTCAAAAAGTCATATTACTAGGTCATAATTTGACTCGGGAAGAATTAGAAGGTGACGCTAGATGTGTTGGAACCATATTCCCATTTAGGATGTTGCTAACAACAAATAACAAAGGTACATGATGTGTACCAATTAATTAGAAGAAAAGAGTGATTTAGAGCACTAAATGGTGAAATGGTAAATCTGATTCGAAATGATTTGATCAAAGTTAGCTGGCCCATAAAATGCATTGCCCTATTTAGAGATACTTTGACCTAAATTGGCACTTGTAAATGATAAGTTTGAACCATTTAGGCTGTTTTATAGATTTTGACCTAAAATGTGCATTTGAGTGTAATTCAAGTAAGATTGACAATTTCAACATAAATGGTCTTAGGAAATGGATGTCTACATTTTGCCCCTATTTTAGAAGGTGTAGAAAGACATTTAGATGAAGAAATGTCTTTTCAAAGAAAAGAGTTTTCAAGAAGAAATTATAATAGACCCATGATTCCCCCTCGAGAGGACATACTAGGATGAAAGAGCAAGATGAAATCTCAAAAAGAGAGAGAAAGTGAGAGATTAACCCATGGAATAGATCATATCTAGATGAGCTAATGCATGCACATGTGATTACCATCAATGATCATAATATAATTAGAGGTATAATAGGCCCTATAGATGGGGGGAATGGGAAAGATACAATCCATAAATGTAAGGGACACACTTTAAATGTACCTAATTTGAGAGTAAAATTTTTGTACTTATGGCATTGATCAATCCTAGGACAAGTTACACACTAAAATACTACCATGATGGGATTTAATGTGGAGAGTTTGAAATTAGAGGAAAAGGGAGAACATTCTACTTCAGGAAGGGAAGCACCACTAGAACGGGGTCTCCAAAGAGAAGATAATAAGAAGTGCTCCATTAGAGAAAATGTGATCATGATAAAATAGCTATGCCCCAATAGGGAAAATATTATCATTGATAAAGATTAAAGAATGATTTTGCTCCCGTAGAGATGATTTGATTCAGACGGTGTTTAGATGTTGGGCCCCAGTATGGGAAATTAGAAAATAAAAATAGCCCAAAGATATAACCCAAAAGATAGGTTAAATTGAGTAGGTGAAAATGGACATGCGATGGTGTAATGGCTTAGAAAGCCATATAAAACTAAACATATGAGAATGCACAAAGTGATGAGAGAGATGAAAAGAAAAATTGAGATAGCTGAGCTAACCTCAATAGAAATTAAGCATTACCTACATAGTTTTATGGACTCATGTTCCAACATAAACTTCAAGCCAATGTAGTTCACCCAAGTTTGGGAGAGAATGGAATGAGGAATGATGAAAAATGACCAAGAATTGATTAGACTCACAATGTATGCAAAGAGATGCACATCTAAGCATAAACTTGAGTACTAAAATGCATGCTACCTAGAAACCTAATTCCACATCATGAGCCTAAATTTTTCAAAGTGTTCTTGAGACTCATTCATTAGGGCTGATGTTTAAATTAAGACCTTGAGACCTAAGCACAAAGTGCTTGCTATAGCAAAATAAACTAGGCATCATAAGTATGAATAACTTAGAATGACATAAGATTCCAATTACACTGAGCTAGTTCAAATGTGAATATCTATAAATAAGGATAATGGTAAAACAATGACCAAAACTAGAGTTACATTGATTTACATTTAAACCAAAAAGAAAAAACAAAGAAAAAGATAAACATAAATGAACCTAACTTGAAATCAAGATATGATCAATCAAGAATTAAGTAGGAACGAAAAATGTTTAAAAAAAAAGGCAAGAACATCTTAACAACATGATACCAAGATAAGAATTATCAAGATCCATGTGGACCATCAAGGTATTCTTGAACACAAAATAAAAAAGCAAAATCAAACAGTAAAACAAGACAAAGCAACACAAGACCAAGAATGAAGTGAGAAATAATAAAAAGAGAAAAGGAAAAGAAATAAAAGGAGAGGTGAAAAATCACAATAATACACCAAGAAAACTCAAATAAACACACACAAACAAAAAACTAAGTTAGTGTAGTTTAAAGACAAATGTCATGCATGTGTGGTAGAGGCATTACTTTCCACCACATCATAACAAAGAATAATGACACAATAATTCTTCCTTAATTAAAAAGTAATAATGATAAAAGAAATGGGAGAAGAGAAGAAAAGGAAGGGGTTGGCTAAGATGACTCCAGATGTATAAGACAAGTGGACACTACCTACATAGTTTCATGGATGCATGTTCCAACATGAACTTCAGGCCAAATGTAGTTTTCTCAAGAAATGGGATAGAAGAAAAATGATGATCAGACCAACATGATTAATATTATAGAAGAAATGGAAGAGATGACAAACAAATGAGAATGGTCTGGCAAAAAAGAAGTTGATGAGATGAGAAAGAATGATCTTGCAACATAATAAGTACGCGGGACAAGATGAAATGTACTAGTGTTTTTGTGCTTCAAGAGCGTTCAAACTTAATAGTTTCTCAAAAAATGGTAAGAGCATTCAAAATTAACATTTCCTCACAAAACAATGAGAGCATTCAAACTTAATAGTTGCTCACAAAATGATGAGATCATGCAAACTTAATGGTTGCTCACAAAATGGTGAAAGCATTCAAACTTAATGGTTACTTGTAAAATAATGAGAGAATTCAAACTTAATGGTTGCTCATAAAATGGCCAGAGCATGAGATGGTGGAATGAGAATGTATAAATGAAGCATGAGATAATGTTTTTATTCTTTTATGGATCATGTTTTGATTTTTTTGGTATTTTCAAAGTATTTCTAATGTTTTTAGTGTTTTTGGGATAAAATATGCACAAGGTGGGACCATATAGTCAAGGAGATGCTTATCTTGAGAGTAGAGGTTCCAATAAGATAACTAAGCTAGCTACAATAACCCATGCTTACAAATCAGCAAGAGCAAGGATCTTGATAAACTAAAAAACCAACAAAATAATTTTATTGAAAAGATGTAGCTATTTACCTATCAGAAGCTGCCCAAGATTGTCCTAGTTGAATTGCTTTATAGAACCACTATTGAAGATGTTCTTAATTCTTATGAGACATAATTGAAAAAATAATTGGTAAAGGGAAAAAAAGTTTTTAGGCTTATAACATGTCTTATACAAAATAAATAATATGTCTCTTGAAGAGAGAAATCTAGAATGGGATGAAGAATGTGTCTAAAGTTCCAAGATTTCAAAAGCTTTTACTACTGGGATTCATGAAAAGTGGACTAGTGTAGTATAAAATGTTCTCAAGGAATGATAAAAGGGTGGGATAAAATTATGATAGCACATGTTTCCCCCAAGTCATGGGTCTTATAGTCAATGGCTTAAAGTTGTTCATGCATAAAATCTCTTAAGGTGTATGATTTTTATGGGATATGAAATTTCTTTGCCAATTAGGTTTGGCCAATCGATATGCTCCTAATCCATAGTTTTCTGTGACAATGTATGGTCCTAATCAATTAGGCTAAAACTTGCCTTTATTTTTAGGTTCAACATTCATGTTCTTTTGGTTCTCTTTGAAAACTAAGTCACAAATCTCAAATTCTCAAGGAAGAATGTGTTTATTGTATTTTCTCCACAATCTATTCTAATAGGCCTACAAGTTTTCTAGGGCAGCCAAACACTTACCATTAAGAAGTTCTAGTTCTTACAAACATGAGGCTCTATAGTCTTCATCATCTTCAATGTGCTTCAATGATATTCTTAATGACAAGATCTCAATCTCGACCAAGATGATAGCTTCAGTGCCAAAAATAAGGGAGTATGAAGTATCTCCAGTTGGGGTGTGATGATTGGTTTTATAAGCCCAGAGGGCATGAAAGAGTTACAAGTGCCACTTACAACTAGCATCATTGAAAATCTTTTTTAATATGGATAGAATGATTTTATTTGATGCCTCAACTTATTCCTTTCCTTGTAAGTTATATGGAGTGGATTTCTTGTGCTTGATCTTGAATTTTGCACAAAGAGCTTTCACATCCTAGTTTATAAAGGATTTGCCATTATCAGATATAATACGGGATGGGATCCCATATCAACAAATGATATGGTAATGAATGAATTTGGATATTTGTTTCCTAGTAACATAAGTGAGAGGAATGCCCTCAATCCACTTGGTAAATTACTTGATCATAGTCAAAATGTGATTATGGCCATCTAAAGATGTTGGGTTAATTTTCCCAATGAGATCAAGACCCCATGTTGAGAATGACCATGGTGTTGTAATCAACTGCAATGGTAAAGAAGGTACATGTATCAAGTTTCCATGATTCTTAGAAGGAACACATTTCTTTACATAATTACAAGCATCTGTCTCCATTTTGGGCCAATAATAGCCTATTCTAAGAAGTTTCTTGGTTAGGACTACACCATTGGTATGGGCCCCACACATTCCTTCATGAACCTCCCTTAGTGCCAACTTGGATTCTCCCAAAGATAAATAATGAAGAAACATTCCATCATAGCATTTTCAATATAGCATGCTTCCAAAGAGGATATAACATGTTAGGTGATGAAGGAAAAGTTCTTTTTTGGTTATTAGAAAGTTTAGTAGGAAAGACATGGCTATGTAAATAGTTATAAAAATCTTGGTACCATGGTAGCTCAGGTGAGAGATTAGGATCAACAATGGTGCATATCCTCTCTAAATTTGATAAAATATGTGCTGGTTGGAGAATATTTTCAATCAAGAATTGATACTCTTTATCACTATCATTCATTTGAATCATGGAACCAATTGTTGCCATGGCATCAACAGACCTATTGTTGACTTGTGTAACTTGATCAAACTACAAAGATATAAAATGCCTTTTAAGGTTATCAAAAATTTGCTTATAAGGGATAAGCTTATCATCTATTATTTTATACTGATCAGTTGTTTGATTTATGATTAGCTATGAATATCCATAAACCTTTAAGATTTGAATATCCCACTGTATGGAAAGATAGAGCCCTACAACCAATGCCTCATATTTAGCCATATTATTTGTACACTAAAATTATATATGGAAGGTTTTGGGGATCAAATCTCCTTGAAATTTTATCAACATTATGCCAAATCTAGATCCTTGAGATGTGAAGGATCTATCAAAATAGAGTATCCACTATTCAAGTTCTTATGATGCTTATTCTATCATCATGATAGAATCATCTGGAAGGTCAAAGTTGAGAGGTTAAGTGGCTATAATAGGAGCTTTTGCAAGTTGGTCTACAAGAATCTACCCTTTGATTGCCTTGTAATTTTGGTAGTCAATATCAAACTTATTAAGGAGCATAATCCATTTATCCATACATCTTTGGAGAGATGCTTTACATAAGAGGAACTTGAGAGGATCTACCTTGGTGATAATAAAAGTTTTATTATTTAGAATATAATGTCATAATTTCTAAGTGGAAAACACCATATCTAAACATGCCTTCTCAATAGGCATATAATTATGTTCATAGGCTACCAATGTGCAAATTAAATAATAAATCATGTGTTCCTTACCATGATCATCATGTTGAGCCAAAAGTACCCCTAGTGCATATTCCATGGCTGATATGTAAAGAAGTAGTGGATTTCCTTGTGTTGGAGGTCATAAGAATGGTGGATTGGCCAAGTATGTTTTAAGCTTTGCAAATGCTATCTAACAATATTCATCCCAATAAAAATTTCACCCCTTTATTTAAGATATGGGTAAATGTGTGGCACTTATTTGACAATCAAGAAATGAACATGTGTATAGATTGGATCTTGCCTTGTAGACCCCACAACTATTTAAGATTGTTGGGTGGAGACATTTCCATAATAGTTGTGACCTTCATAGGGTCAAATTTAATCCCTTGTTGTGATATAATGCACCCTATCAATTTTCCTGATGTGAATCCAAAGACACATTTCTTAAGATTCAAGCAGACTTTATATGCATGAAGCCTCTCAAATATTCTTCATAGAATGTCAAGTGTCTATCTCTTATTCTTGATTTTGATAGTATATCATCAACATAGTGATCGATAATGTCATGCATCATTTCATGGAAGATGATAGTCATTGCACATTGATATGTGGCTCCAACATTCTTCAAAATGAATGTCATGACTTGGTAACAGAATTTCCCCATGGAGTGGTGAATGTAGTCTTATGTTTATCTTCAAGGGCTATCTTTGTCTGATTATAACCAAAAAATCCATCCATTAAGGATAACATCTCATACCCAAAAATTGAGTCAACAATCATGTTGATGTTGGGTAGAGGAAAATCATCTTTGGGACATGCCTTGTTAATATCATGAAAATTAGTATAAACACGTATGCTTGGGGTCTTTTTACTTATTGGCACTATATTAGAAATACATTCAAAGTAGTCCAGTGGTATGATAAAATTAGCTCCTAAAAACTTCTCTAACTTGGCCTTTACCAAAAGGGTGATACATGGATGCATATTTCTTAACTTTTGCTTGACTAGTTTACCATTAGGGTGAATAACTAGATGATTCACAACTAAATCTAGATCCAAGCTTGGCATGTCAGAATATGCCCATGTAAAGGTGTCTATATAATATTTAAAAATGGATATAATATGTTCATGTTCTGCTGTAATAAGGGAAGCTCCAAGATAAACATTTTTGGGATCCTCATGGGTTCCCATATTCACTTCTATTATATTCTCCATAAGGAGTGTAGATTTATCTTCTAGAATTATAGGCAATGTATGGTTGTGATCATCTTCTTTTTATTCCTCCCAAAGATCTAGATAATATGAAGAATTAGAATTTGCCTTCTTAGGTAAAGGCCAATTGGCAAAGACCTCTAGAAACTCAAGAGCAAGATGCTCAAATATTTGATGTTATTTTAAATAGATGCTTATACTAGCTATAGAACTTGGGCTAGATGTACTTTTTACATCCTTAAGGGATGAGAAAAATTTCCTGCCTGGGAGTACCTAAAATAGGTTTTCACTCAAAGGCTTATATTTTTCTTTAATTTTTCCTTGATCAACAAGTGCCTCAAAGAGGTTTTCACCTGAAGATCTTGATGTTTGCTCTTTATTATGACCAAGAAATTTTGCTTTCTCTCCAAATTAGGTAGAAAGATTCAATGAAAAATCAAAACCCTATTTATGATCACCAATGGGGAATTCATCTCATAGGCCCATGTATTTTACAATTGATTCTTCATTTTGAAACTCATCAAGGCATATGACCAAATTTTGCTGATCCCAATCTATGAGTTTAAGATGGCACATGCATAGGTTATAATGAGGGTTTGCTTCAGGATGAGAAGCACCAATGGTAAAGATATAATGTCTTGCTTTAGGAAGGGAAGCACCACTAGGATGGGAAGCTCCAATAGGTGTTATGGTCAATATGGCATTTGAATAAAAAATATGAAATAGCAAGCTCATTAAAAAGGATATAATAGGATGTTACATCACTGTTAATATTCTCATTACCAATAACTTTAGAAGAATCACTACCAAATGTTATGAGGTCATCCTTTGGTGGTTTAAATCTAAGATCGTGATTCCCATTGATAACTCTAGTTGATAAGGGCTCTAAAATTCCTTGTTCCTATGGGTCAAGGCCTTTCCCTATATAGTCAAGATGATCCATTATCCTTTTAGGGATAGGATACTTTAGATTATAAAAATAATATAAAAGGCCCTTAGAATGAAACCAATCTCCATCAACAAAAGCCTCTCGATCTTTCTTTGGTGTAATTATAGGTACAAAAACCACATGAGGTTTTAGTTGCTTCTTTTTTAGTTGCCAAATTTGATCGACTCTATTAGGAGTCTAGGAATTTTTAGGCTTACCAAATGTTCTAGGGGATTTTGGTAATTTTGCAATATGGAGGACATCCTTCAGATGATACATGAAAACGCCTACGTCTTTAATAATCACCTACTTGACCAAAGCTATGGGAAATGGATTAGTTGAGGTGGAGGCTAGATCACCAGGGTCTATATAATTAGATGGAAATGGATGAGAAGTGATGGCTTTGTTCTTCTTTGTAATGAATTTAGAACCTGGGCAATAGTTATAATTTTAAAAATTTGCTTCAAGATGTTTGAAATATAAGTATGGCTACTGATCAGTAGGACTAGTAACCTTGATCCCATCATGGGGAAACTTAAGGCATTGGTGAAGAGTTGATGGAACTACATGTACATCATGGATCCAAGGATGACCAAAAAGTATGTTATAAGGAAGCTCAATATCCACAATATAGAATAATGTGTGATGAGAAATAGCCCCAACCATGACTGGCAACCAAATTGTACCAAATGACTCCCTCTCAATGTTGTCATAAGCCTTGATTGTAATAGTCTCTAGCTGAATGTCTTTGTCCATGTAACCCAATTATCACACCAATTTAAGAGATATGTTGTTCAGCCTTGAACCATTATCTATAAAAACCTACTTGGTCTTGTGATCCACAATGATTATCTCAATGTATAGTGGGTTATTATGGTTTGGGCCAAGGGTGGACATGTACTTTTGATCAAATTTGATTTGCCAAAATGAAGACAAATGTCTAATTAGGTTATGGAACTGATCAAGGTTTATATCATTAGGCACAATAGATTCTTGTAAAAGTTTGTTGCGGATGGTTATATGAACATCAGATGTCCACAAGAGTTCTAATATGGAAATTTACATAGGGTTTTTATCTAATTGGTTCATTAGACTATAAGGCCTTTGAATTGTGGATTGAACTAGTTTAATCTTTATTAGAATAGTATTTAGATTTGGAACCATTGGCATAATGTTCTCATTAGGTTTATGGAAACAAGTGGGCAAAGGGCCCTAGATGGTAACTTGCAGGTGTCTAGTTATGACTGCACAACTTAGAGGTGGAAAGGAGTCATTATAATTAGAAGGATGAGGCAAAAGGCCTTGGATGGTGATTCATGGGTGATTAACTATATTGCTATAATTTTGGGTTAGCGAGGAGCCTCTAGAAGAATGATATTATTATTCAAGATTAGTAACCCATGTAAATGGATTAGCAACATGATGATGCAAACTTGACATGGTATTACTAGAGGGAGAGGGTGTTAACCCTATAATGATGGGTCTCATGTTATGAGTAACATGAGATTGGCCATGTAGTGTCATAGTAATAGTGGTAATATGGGTTATAAAAATGCATCCCACAATGTTATTGTAGTCATAAGGCACATTGTTATAAGCCACATTAATAGTGTGGGGATCATGATCTCAATTATGCTCATTACAATTTTGACCCTGTTATTGGTTTTGATTCTACCTCTATCCTTGATTGTGACCATTTTTATTGTTTCTTGATGGTGGTGGATCATGTCAAGCAAAGGGGTCTTTGTAGATTCCCATATCTTGATTTGTGTCTTGATTAGGAGCCAACTTAATTTTTAGCTCACCATTTTCAATAAAGTCCTTAATAATATGCCACAATTGAACGTAATGATATGCATCATGACTAGCAACATGATGAAAATTACACCATTTGTTCTCTTTGTACCAGTCTGGTTTTAGCTGATCTTGAGGAAATGGCCTTGATACTAGCCATATAATTAAATTATCTATAATGAGCTTTTGTAATACTACTTTAACTAATTCTCCTAACTTGCTAAAGACTCTAAAATTATTATGAAATGTCTTTCATCGAGGTTGTCTTTACAAAGTAGGTAACATATTTGAGGGAGTTAATTATACATTTAGAGGAGGCATAGTTTATACCATTTATACATGTCTTGTTTCTATCACCCCATTTTTGACCATGTTCTTATTTTTGTGAAATCCCTTAGACTTATTTTGTGTAATTATTTGAGGAGCTAGTGATTTAGTCTGATTAGATGCTTGTCATTGTGCAAATATTTTAACAAGGACCTTAGCAATAAGATCCTTCTCAATCTACACTCCTTTGTCACTAATTTATTCAAATGAGTTAACACAAGCTAATCATAGATTATGTACAACTTAAGGATGCAAATTTTGTTCAAAGATATCAACAAACTATTTTTCTAGTAAATTATGTTGAAAGTGGTCTACTAATGCTCTCCACCTTTGTAGATACGTAGTAAAAATTTCACCATCATAATATTTATCTTTGCATAAGTCAACAACAGTTAATTCATGTTCTATGTTATATGAGAAATAGTTAATGAACTTTTCCAATAAGTTGTTCTAATCCAAAACTGATCCCTTGGGTATTTTAAGTAGCCAATCAAGAGCTTATCTTACTAAACTTCATGAAAATAGTCATAATAAGTACTCACTACTATAAGCAACCTCTTGACACAAGATGAAGAATGCTTGTATGTGTTTGCACGGATCTCCTTTCCCTTTGTATTTTTCAAATTTGGGTGCCTCAAAGTGAGGTGTAAAGGGGTTTTGGAGAATAGATAATTCAAATGGATATGGGCATATCTCATTAAATTTATACTTTTTGACTCTATTGTTCATATCCAATCTTTGGACAATTTCCTTCATATAATTCCATTCTTGTATGTTTGGTGCATTTGTGGATTGGATAATATGTTTTTGGGATGTAATGTGCCCCTAGTTCTATTGCTTTTGGGGTGGAATGTGCCCCTAGTTTTGTATAGATCTATAGGGAGTGTATACCTTTCGATCCATGATTTGGTTTTGATTTATTTCTTGAGTTGAGAACATAGGCCATTGATTCTTGGATTATAAAACATTCCCTAAATTTGGGTATTTTGCATTTTGTTGATTTTGGAAATGTCTATGTTTATTTAACAAATCTTTGGTTTGTTTGAGGGATTTCCTCAATTCAAACTGAATGTTTGGGTTTTTGAGTTTGTAAATTAATAAGAGGTTCTTGATGATTGAAAAATGTGTGTTCCATGTCAAATAGAACATCTTGTAAGGTCTCTTGTGACTTTAACTACTCGTTTAGATTACCTTGATCCACTATGGTAATTTTCTCATCCAATATTTGTTTTGTATTGTCCACCATATCTTCATGTTCTTTCAAAGCCTCTTTATGAATTAAAGTGGCAACTAGGGAGTCAGTTAAGTCTATGACAAGTTAATCTACATATTGTTGACTTATTATCTTGATCTTAGATAGAAGATCTAGATTTGTGGGTTTTGAATCTATTCACATTTCCTTTCCTTTATTAGAAGAAGAAGGTATGTCTATTTATGCAAAAGATTTCTCTTGCTGTCATTGTTTTCTTTCTCTAACTAAGGTATGTAATTGTTCTATAGGAAAGTCAGAAGGTATTCTAACACCTGATTGTATCAATCGAAGAAGGGCTTCATCTTGATCTTCTTGGGGTTGAAATTCATTGTAATCATATTCAAATCTTATTGTTATGGGTATATCATCAAAAATAATGGGGTTATCTTGACCATCATAAAATTTCTCATCCTCATAACTAAGGCCATAAGAAGCCCCACTATGCGTGAACCTTTGAGTCATGTCTAAAAAGAGTTGCTCTATGTGTGTGAATAACTTTGGACTAATGTTCGATAACCAATCAAATTATGCTTTGGATTTCTTTTTAAAAAAATAACCAAGGTACTAATGAGACTATAAGGGAGAATGGTTTGAAACCACGCACAATTTAGAAGATTTGGTTCCAGAAATTACTCAACCTTTGGTAAAGTTGAAATCATATAAACTAGAAGATATTAAGCTAACTCAAAGACCCAAGGTGAAAACTAGTACACCAAATCCTAGATCTTTGTGATACACCCACACTACAAAATTTAGTTTCAACTTTCAAAAGTCAACCCTAGAAATTTAGAGGAAATCTCTCTAGATTATGAAGAAGACAAAATGAACTACGCAACTCAAGATGTAAAGATATAAGTGAATCACTAAGTATAAATCTAGGACCAAATGGGTAGCACAACATCACCACATGATTCTAGTAGGATAAAATATGTTCTAGGACCCAAAGCATGAGTGATAAGCAAGATGACTTGAGTCCACCACGATGATAATGTGATTTTGAGTCTTAATAAATGACCTTCAATCCAAATAGAAAATTAAACCCAAGTTAAAATAATCTTAGTGCACAAATGATCAACCCACTTTCATACACCAACCCTTAGAATTTAGAAAGGTCCAATTTTGAATGTGGATTATAAATGAAGGATTTAAACAAATTGGGTAAAAGTTCTAGTCTCAATTGGGTAGTATGATTGTGCCAAAGTGGATGTCATGAGAAAACTTTTGATAACAAATTAAATAAGGAAAAGATGAATTTTCCATTTAGACAGTGTAATGCCTCCCTTGCTCAAGAAAACTGAGGATAATGTGTTTTGGGTAAGTTCATTGAGTTAACAAGTAGTTTTAGACACAAATCAAGATCAAGTAAGCTAATAACAAAAAAAAATTATTAAGTCTAAACTGACAAGGTATGGAAAAGTGGGGTATACTAAACTATCAAGTTTCAAAAATTCTAAGGGAATCAATTACACAATGACTTTCATGCCAAATAATGAAAAAACAATCACAGATTTTAGGTTAGTATCACTTGACTTATTACATAAAGTTCTATTACTTTATGTAACCACTACATCATGCTATTTTATCAGTGTAGTGTGATGTCCAAAGTGCTACTATGTCCCATGTGTAACTCTAAAAAGAGTCAAATGAAGTCAATGCTGGGAGATGAAACCCTGGGTCAAAGGTTCCCTAAAGAACTTACGAGAGGTGATGAAGCCCCCCTCACAAGCCAAGTTGCATAAAAATAAAGAAATCATGAAAATAGAAAGGCTTTAGGGTTGTTTTCAAGATCACCTAAACTTTAGCAAGTTTTTGGGGAGTGCTTTAGGTGACATTCTTTCTAAGCCTTAGACTAGGCTTTTTAAAATAGGAATGGCACTTTTGATTCCAAGGGTTCCTTATAGGGGAAAAATGGAAGAGCATACATGCAACATTCCTCTTTTTTCCAAACAATATTAATCTAATCAACTATCTCAAACAAGAATTAACAAGTGTGTTCAATTTTAAACCCAAATAAAATGTTTGGTGGTGTTCATTTGACCCCTTGGTCTTAGTTGTAACTTTGAAAACTAATGCTAAAAACACTAATTTAAGCACCTTAAATTTTACTTTAATCACCAAAATAATGTTCCTAATTCATTTTAAAGCATTCAACATATGTTCTAAAACATGATTTATCAAACTTGAAATATGCTAGTTACCTGTCTACCCTTAAGGCATCACCCTAAAAACAAATATGTTAGATTAGAAACATTTTAAATGGATTTTACAAATTTTGTAAAAAATATATGAAACTTGAAGCTAAAATAATTCCAAATTCTAAAAATTTATGAGAAAACATATGGTTTAAAAAAAATCATCCAAAATGGAGTCCGTATGACCCTAAACCAAGCAGTTTAAAATAACTCTCAAGTTTGTGTTTTTAAGAAAACACAGTGACTGACATGGGTTATATACCACTAATGTTGGAAATGTCCAAGATATAACTGATGTCAACTCTACTAATTGATGTTAGTTGAGCCAAGTAACTAATGTTGATATTTCCTGCCAACGTTAGTTACTATGTAAACCCATGGCAACCAAAATGGCAAAATAAAGTTAGAAAATCAATTTTCAAGAGTTTTAAATGCTCAAATAAGTTTTTTAAGGTTAAAAAAGGATATCTTTTAGGTGTAGTATGTATCTTGTCCCATCGAGCATGCCAAGATGTAGAGAGGATTACAAAGCAAGTTAGTCAAACATTAGTCCTTAAACCATGAAACATGCATAAAGAAATAACTAACCAAGCCTATTTATTCATATGGGAATTAAAAAGGATAGAAAAAAGCAAATGAAAGAAAGAAACACCATATTACCTTCCAAAATGGATTCACCATGCCCATGTGGCTGAAAACATGTTCTCCCTTGATCAAACATCCTTTTCTTTATCAATAATGATGGTAAGCTCCTCCAATGCCTCAAGAACACTCCGCAAAACCTAGTCTCTTGATGTGGAATCACTAAACTATCCTAGTGTGGCTGAAAACATGTTCTCCCTTGATCAAACATCCTTTTCTTTATCAATAATGGTGGTAAGCTCCTCCAATGCCTCAAGAACACTCCACAAAACCTAGTCTCTTGATGTGGAATCACTAAACTATCCTATGAATGAAGCTTTGTAGAAATAATTTAGCATTATAACTTTGCAATGTTCAAGCTTTGAAGATATTTGAGCATGAAAACCTTGCACCAAAATAGCTTAGAAATGATGTCCATGGCCTCTCTATTTATATATTTTTGAGATTGGTTAGGATCAACCTCAACCATCCATCTTGAGATGCATATGTGTGGTTGAGGATAATCCTAATATTTGGAATTAAATCCATAATTATCCTCAAGATGACCCTAGAAAAAGGGGAATTGAAGAGGCATGGGAGGCATTAGCTAGGCATGGGTGACCCATAATCCTGAGATTTTATGCACTTATGGCTTGATGGATGCCACCCTATAGATGATGTCACTAGAATCAATTTTCAAAAATAAATATTCAACAACTCTCATGGAAAATCCACTTAAGCTCTTGATTTGGATTAATTAGACTTAAACAAGGTTAATCAACATTTGTGCAATTATTTAAAAATTGGTCCTCAATTAATCAAAATGGTCAAAAAGTCATATTACTAGGTGATAATTTGACTTAGGAAGAATTAGAAGGTGATTCTAGATGTGTTGGAACTATATTCCCATTTAGGATGTTGCCAACAACAAATAACAAAGGCACATGATGTGTACCAATGAGTTAGAAGAAAAGAGTGATCCAGAGCACTAAATGGTGAAATGGTAATTTTGAATTGAAATGATTTGATCAAAGTTAGCTGGCCCATAAAATGCATTTCCATATTTAGAGATACTTTGACCTAAATTGGCACTTATAAATGATAATTTTGAACCATTTAGGAAATTTTATAGATTTTGACCTAAAAAATGCATTTGAATGCAATTCAAGTAAGATTGATAATTTAAACACAAATGGTGTTAAGAAATGGATGTCTATAGATTCTAGCAATAGATCCTTTTGTTTTATGATTTGGGTCAATTCATGCAAGATAATATTAGCTTTGATTTTATTCATGTTCTCTACAATGTTATAACCAGTCCTATTGGAAGAATTAGAAGTATCAATAATAGGTTTAGAGGTACTTCCCTTTAGAGGCTCTGGATTATTATCTGAAGTGGTATCTAGAGGAGTACCAAAGTTGTTTGGAGGAGTATAAGTAGTCAAAGGCTGCCTTTTCTCTCTATTCCTTAGAGGATATGTCTTCTTCAAGAACTACTAGAATGCATGAACTTATTCAGGAACATCATCAAGTTCATTATCTTCTTGAAAGGGTAAATCAAACATATCCACCATGAAAGTTTTATCAAAAAATTTGGATATTGAAGTACCTACACCATTATCTTTGTTTGGAACTATTTCAAAAGTGTCTAACTCTTCTTGAAATGCCTCAAAATCTTTACAAAATTCAATGCAATGAATCTCACCATGCTTAGCATTACAATGGACTCTACAATAATCAGGCAAAGCAATGTCAATAAGATTAATATCCATAGTCTTATTTTCAGAAGATGGTTTATTATTATTATTATTATTATTATTATTATTATTATTATTATTATTATTATTATTATTATTATTATTATTATGTAAACTATCATTATTGAACCTATTATTGCGTCTATTGAATATTTGAAAAGATAAGTTCCTACCAGAAGTTTCTCCAATATTACCAAATTTTTTTGTAGTTGGAGAAGTCAGTGCTCAATTTTGGACCATTTTTATAATGGACTCACTCTCAATTTTAAGGGTCTCTAAATTATGAACCTAGTTATTATTAGTACCAGTGGCTAGTACCAAGGCTCTTTGATTAGTTTCATTAAACCCATTACTAATAGGTTGATTTAAGAACCCCAAATTTTGGTTAGGAGCAGTATGTCTTAGAGGTAATTGATTCAGATTTGGGAGCTAGTTGAGAGTAGATAAATTCTAGTTATTATTGGGAAATTCATTCAAGGTAGGCATATGTGGATTGATATTGGGAACATAATAGGCCATCTGATCTTGAGGTTGTATCTGATCATTAATGATCAAATACTCAACATAAGCTAAAGCTAAGGTTTTCATTAGACCTACAACCCTCTTTATGAATACAAATGTCATGGGATCCAAAGCATCTTTATAAATTTCCAAGTCTAAGGCTTGACTAGGCTTATAAGGGTCATTGGTTCTACTATAAATATTTTAGAACCTTACATTGAAAGATCTTATGGGTTTATTGGCATCCCTTTTTAGGGTGGTAAATTGTTGGTATAGGACATATGGACTGATGATCTTACCAAATTGGTCAATGAAGATGTTATTAAACTGATTTTAGGTGATGATGTAATCATCAAGTAGGTTTAAGAACCACTCATATGCAACATATTTAAATTTAAAAGGGAACAACCTACATGCTACATCCTCATGAACTACATTAATGATCTTAGTGTAACCTCAAATGATTTAACATGTTCTTCTATTGTTATTATACCATTAGGACTAAAAGTTTTTAAATAATTTTTAGGATTGTGAGAGAGGTCACAAATTACACCTTGTATATTAATATGAGAACTTCCCAACCAAGCCATACCTTGATAGAGGGTGAAGGCAAGAGTACCTTGGAGTGGCAAATCTGGCAAAGATTTTGAATGCCTACATCTACCTTTGTCCCTTCTAGCTTTCCTATGGACTTCTAACTCAAGTAGAGGCTCTTTTGTTTCTAAGTGTGACCTTGTACATATTATTGGTAGTTCTAGCTTGAATATTTGAGATCCTATTTGAAATATAGTGTATCAAACCAATATTTACAAAGAATGAGGATTAGATTTATACACTAAGCTAATCTTACCAAGTTTTATGTAAATAACATCAAAGGGAATAAAAATTTAACCAAGTTAGCTCAAAGATGTGTCCAATTACACAAATACAATCAATTTTTACAATCCTAAACTTTAATGAACCTATATTTGTGAAATATCAATCAACCTTTGATCAAAACAAGCTATTCTAATCTCAAATACTATGGATCCTTATATCTTAAGCTATCTTTACCATAATTAAGCATCAAACCTCAAAGAACTTTGATCTTTGTCTAAAGGAAGCACAAATATGGGTGAAATACAACCAAGATCAATGATCTTTACACTTTTGATAAAATAATTATGCAAAGGTGCAAAGATGACATCAACCTTTGATCAAAACACACTAAAACTAGTAAAGATTCAAAAAATTCACATGCCCTCCTTCTAGTACCAGTGGAGCTCATCCTGTTGATGCCTCTATGTGTATCATAGGTGATCTTAGTGTTTAAGAACACTTTTAATTTTAGAATTCTAGGAATTCATGACATGAGTATTAGGTTTTGATAATCTAGTTACCTATGGTGAAATAGAGGTAGAGTAAATTGGGCTATTACAAAAATTTGTGTTGATTGATGGTTGAGAGCTGTTGGTTGAATATTTTGTCGATCAGCGTACTAATAAACAAAATAGGTTTGATCAGCCAAAGTAGGAAGATTAGTCATCCAAATGTGTAGGATCACCACATCAGAAGGGGACTGATCTCTCCTCTCATTAAGGGGAGGTTCCCTATATATATATATATATATATATATAGAAAATAATACTCAAAGGTAGGACAAACCATCCATCTCTCTTTCTTCAGAGATGATGCATGCAAATAAAAGGAAAAACTCAAGGGAAATGACAAAAAGCACTCCTCTTCTTTCAAAAGTACTATTCAGCAAACCACAAGAATACTCCTGGTAGTAAATGCAAAATTTAACCAAGGACATAGTAACCAGCAAATTGAGATGTAGCATAAAGTCTCCACCTAAATTTACCAAGAGTGAGATACGAAGGACAATGAGGGCACAAAGTCGTCCCAAGGTCCTTTACATACAAATGAAAAGAAAACACACTGAAAGGCAATTATGGGGGCACAAAGTCTCTCCATAGTTGACTTCAGGACACCTTCCTAACTACTTTCATTAATTTTGCTTGTTGAATCAAAGGAATAGAAAATATATTAAGGAAAAAGACATAAGAACAGTTTCCCCAACAACAAATATATCATAGCACAAAGTCTGAAAACTTTCTTATTCCAATAACAAAATATGATCAACAATCTGAGCTCAGAGTCTCAGTAATGCCTTTCAATTTGGGCAGAGTTTCATTTTTGATTGTCAAAAAGAGATATTTACAATAAAAGAGAGTCCCTTATATAGCCTCTTCAAGAAGGACTCGGGAACAGTAACACATCATGTTGCATTGAAATTTGTTAAGAAGATAGGATAGAATTTAGGGGCATCTACCCATTTGATTTTCTCAATGCAGAGAAACAAGTCACACTATTGAAATTTTACATCTTTCAATGTCCACTTGGTGATCTGATCCTTCTTCATCATTCCTCCTTTTCTGGTTAATTAAATTGGGTCCTGGATTCAATTTGATGTTCTATTTCTTAGTTAGTTTCTGCTAGTTTTGGCCTTAAAACCTTTGAATGCATTTGAGTCTATAGATTACAAGGATCAACAACTATTTTATGAGATTTTAAATTAATGTTCGTGCACCCATCGATACACTTTCAATGGCTAGTTCACTGTTCTTGAATTTGACGTCTTCGGGCACTTCACCCCTTGATCCTTCTTTGGCTTTCCTATTTTGCATCCTCTTGAAGGGAAGGTGACCCTTCAGCTTTGGGGAAGTGTACTTTAAGTTGGCAGTTGAGAGTCACCCATAAGGGCACCTGCCCTTTGGGGTCCTTTAGTAGCCTTTTCTTTGAATTCTCTCATAGACATTTTCCTCGAGATTTCTTTGTAGGCATTTTCCCTAGGCTTTTTCCATGGGCATTTTCCTTGGGATTTCTCCCATGGACAATTCCCATAGACAAAAATTCTGTTGACATTTCCTATGGACAAAAAGTCTGTGAAATTGTTCTGATCACTTTGCCTTCAAAAAATCCTTTGGGCTTTCCTCCAGTAGCCTTTCTGAATTCCTTCACACAAAAAGTCTAAAGGAATTATGCCTTAGACTTTTTCAACTGCCTTAAACAAAAATCTGAAAGAATTTACCTTTGCAGCCTTCTTTGAAATTGACCCTTTCAAAGGG
Organism: Torreya grandis; assembly: GCA_037957365.1. Lineage (NCBI taxonomy): Eukaryota > Viridiplantae > Streptophyta > Pinopsida > Cupressales > Taxaceae > Torreya > Torreya grandis. Next base: position 675,923 of record JARHVA010002999.1, on the reverse strand, counting down.
TATTTTTGTTGACCAAGTGCCCTCCACAAGGGAACTTGTCTTCGGGAGGCTTCTTTAAACTTTTACACTGAACCACTCCTTTGAATTGCTCCTTTGAACCAAGCTTTAAACTGACTGAGTGAACCATTTGATTGAACCAAAGCATTGAACCAAGGTGATGAACTAAGCTTTGAACCAAAATGGTTCAAGTTGATGAACCTTTTGATTGAACCAAGCCTTTGAACCAAGTGGATGAACCAAAGTGTTGAATCGAATGGATGAACCAAATGAGTGAACCAAATCATTGAACCGCTTGGTTGAGCCAATCCGTTGAACCATTTGATTGAACCCACCTTTGAACTAGTTGAACCTTGAACCCATTGAACCTTTGAAGCCATTGAACTGTGAAGCAGTTGAACTTTTAACCTTGATGAAGCACTTAACTCTTGCCGATGACATTGAACCTTTGAACTTGTTGAACTCATTAAACCAAAATGGTTCAAGGTTCAATGGTTCAATGGTTGGATCCTTGCTTAGATGTTTGCGGATGGACATTTTTGATTGAAACAAGGCACTGAACCAATCCTAAAAATGACTAAGTGTTGGAAACTTATGCTTTTGATTGAACACACCTACAAAAGCCTTTGAACCTGTAGAAATGAACTTGCCTATAGAGTTCATAGAAACCAAATCCATAGTTTTCTTTAACCTTGAAAGAGTCTATAGAAATCAACTTGTGAATCTTGTTGAACTTGGCCTGTAAAGTCCATAGATTTCTCTTCCTGTAGAGTCCGTAGATTTAAGCCTATAGAATCCATAGATTCAAGCCTGCAGAGTCTGTAGATTTCTGAGAAGCTTGAAAAATGAGGAATTTGAATGCCCAGGACAAATTTTGGAAAGGGAAGAGACAATTTTGGTCTGTAGGACCAAAATAGTTTAAATGTTGTCCCAAAAATGAGTGATATTTTTTGGGGGACAATAACTGGCTCCAGTTGGGGAACTTCTATCAATTGCAAAAAGAATTGAAGGGAGTAGAATTCAAAATCTCTAGTGCCTTGAAGTATGCCATTGGGCTATGGAGTCATGCTACACAAAAATGAAAGGCATCAAAAATGGAAATAAACAAAACAAAATAGAATTAAAAATTATACAAATATACATATATACAAATGTAATAATTTGATACTTCAAGAATTGAAGTATTTTAGATGTTTCTTCCTAAGAGGTAGTGAAAATAGTGTGCCATCATGGTAAACTAGTAGGAAACCATTTTGCCCCCAGAAATGGTGACAGGAAAATGGAGCTCTCCACCAGGAAACCAATTTTCTATGTCTTCCTTTTGGTTTTTTCTTCTTCTTGCCCCATGGCAAGATGTGGTCTTCAAACTGAAAACCATAACTCCTTGCTCTCCCTATAAAGAGTTCCTTTTGCTAACTTTGGAATACAATAATATGGTCCACCACCATACCTTGATATTTTGCTAGTCTAGTCTAGCACATGCTTTGATTGTTTGCATCAAACTCTTGACAAACCATCAACTCAACATCTCCTTTGATGTGAAGGAGTTTGACCTCTTCACCCTGAACAGTTTTTAATCTGAGCAATAGAGATATGTATCTAGCTATCAAATAATTTTTGCCATCATATTCCCAAATCCAAGCATCATCAGAAGATGATATTCTATTAGATTTCTCTTCATTAGAGATGGAAGATCCTTCTTGATTTATACTGCACCCTACTAATTCTTTTGATGCCTTGTTTGAATCAAATCCTAGATTGCCAGCCACAGGAGTTTCATTAGCTGAGACATGAGCATCATCTATGGTCAAGAAGTAATTACCCTTACCTGAATGCTCAAACAAAATTTGAGCTGCAGGGGCCAATGTTTGGGTGACCACAATTTTTGCCTCAAACAGGTCCACACCTAGTTCTCCATCAATGTCTAATTGCTCAAGATTAGCTTGTAGGGATTCAAACTCAGTCATTTGAATTTTGGATTTCTTGACATGATCAATCATGTCAAATGACTGGAATGGACTTGGAAGAAAGGATGGGAGTTCATCCTTTTGATTTTTGGGAGGTGGAGGACTGATTCATGAATCTAAAGTAGAAGGTGTAGAGATGTTCAATATACTTACTTCTTTGGCAATCACTAGGTCCTTTGACTAAAAATGAAGAGGGGTTCTTTGCTTAGCAATTGAAATTTCTGGTTGGGATCACTTCTCTATCTTCTCTTTGTTAGCTTGCTATGTTGACTGATTCTCAGACCTGGTGAATACGGTGTATGATCCTTTGATTGCTTCACCTTCACTTCTGGGTTCATCTTGGTAATTTAGGAAGCCAATGTGGGAGTCGCTATCTGATTCTTCTAGATCCTCCCTAAAGAGATCAGTGCCATTTTCTTACTCTAACTCAGATTGGAAAGAGAAAGCATGTTCTATTTCTAAATATCCAACTGCTGAGTTGGTTGGAGGAGCTTCAAGGGCAAGTTTCCTTTATGGGGGAGGAAGATGATCTAGCTACCCTTGATTCCTAGCAGCATTGCCTTGATATGACTGATTTAGAAATGTCCTTCTTGGCATATCTCTATATGAAGGAGTAGAAGACATTCCTTGTGCCATTTGTCTTTTCAAGGCTAGCACTTCATTTTCCAACTTTTGCACCATTGGATTAGTGGTGCCTGTAGATGAATATTCAAAAGATGATGAAGATCTATTTCTATTTGGATCTCTTCTTATCTTCCCTACTAAGATGAGATCATCTTCTACCTCAGTGGCCAAAAGTTGAGATGTAATAAGATCTATTTGACCAGCATGTCTCAAAAGAAAACTAACTTCAGGTAACTGAGAATTAATGAAGAAGCATTTGAGATTCTCAGCTGTAGGTCAAGCAATTACAGGAATTCTATTCCTTAGTTTGTCAAATTTGGCTATGAAGTCCCTCATTGGTTCATGAGGTTCTTTCTTCATATGTGTAAGTTAAGCCAAAAGTTCATGTGCATCTTTTTCAAGCTTGAACCTTGCCTCGAACTTGGCTTTGAGTGTATCCTAGTCAGTCACTGATCCAACTTGCAGATGGTAGAACCAGTTTGCAGCAACACCTTGTAGTGTCTCCATAAAAAGCCTGACTACCACATCTTCAAATTATACCCCAATCACACCATAGGCTATGCTAAAGGCTGTAATTTGTTCATCAGGGTGAACTATCCCATCACCAAAGAATTTGGGGAAATTATTTCTTGAACTACGTGAGAGTTCATGCAGAGGTGCAGTCAAGTTGAGTGGGCCAAAAGAGTTACCCCAGGGGCCTCAAAATGCCATGATTTAATTAAAAAAAATAGAGATAACAAATTTGGATGGAGTGGCTAGATTCTAGAACAAAAATGGAAAAGGACCGGATCAGCTTCAACTTAAGGCTTGAGGCTTCAAACTGCACACTCTTTCCCTACAGCTCTGGTTTTGTAAACTAGATAAAATAACAGAGGTGGAAGAAGATGGTAAGGATATAATAAATATTGGGTAAGACATGAAATAGAGTCTCTAGAGTCTGTAATGGATAAGGGTTATCATGATAATGGGTTAAACACAGGTGATGTTTCAATCTAAAAATTGAGGTTCCAAATTGCACAAAATTATGTATATCCCCAACGGAGTCACCAAAAACTGTTGGTTGAATATTTTGTTGATCAACATACTGATAAACAAAATAGGTCTGATCAGCCAAAGTAGGAAGATTAGTCATCCAAATGTGTAGGTTCACCACATCAGAAGGGGACTAATTTCTCCTCTCATCAAGGGGAGGTTCTCTATAGATATGCTATATATATATATATATATAAATAGAAAATAATACTCAAGGGTAGGACAAACCATGCATCTCTCTTTCTTCAGAGATGATGCATGAAAATCAAAGGAAAAACTCAAGGGAAATGACAGAAAGCACTCCTCTTCTTTCAAAAGTACTATTCAAAAAAACCATAAGAATACTCCTGGTAGTAAATGCAAAATGTAACCAATGATGTAGTAACCAACAAATCAAGATGTAGCATAAAGTCTCCACCTAAATTGCCCAAGAGTGAGATATGAAGGACAATGAGGGCACAAAGTCGTCCCAAGGTCCTTTACATAGAAATGAAAAGAAAACACACTAAAAGGCAATTATGGGGGCACAAAGTCTCTCCATAGTTAACTTTTAGACACCTTCCTGACTACTTTCACTAATTCTGCTTGTTGAATTAAAGGAACATAAAATATATTAAGGAAAAAGACATAAGAATAGTTTCCCCAACAACAAAGATATCACAACACAAAGTCTGAAAGTCACTTTCTTTCTTATTCCAACAACAAAATATGATCAACAATCTGAGCTCAAAGTCTCAGTAATGCCTTTCAATTTGGGTAGAGTTTCATTTTTGATTGTCAAAAAGAGATATATTTACAATAAAAGAGAGTCCCTTATACAGCCTCTTCAAGGACTTGGGAACAATAACACATCATGTTGCATTGAAATTTGCTAAGAAGATGGGCTAGAATTTAGGGGCATCTACCCATTTGATTTTCTCAATGCAGAGAAACAAGTCATGCTATTGAAATTTTACATCTTTTAATGTCCACTTGGTGATCTGATCCTTCTTCATCATTCCTCCTTTTTTGGTTAATTGAATCAGGTCTTGGATTCAATTTAATGTTCTATTCCTTAGTTAATTTCTATTGGTTTTGGCCTTAAATCCTTTGAATTCATTCAATTCTATAGATTACAAGGATCAACAGCTATTTTATGAGCTTTGAAATTGATGTTCGCGCACCTGTCAATATGCTTTCAACGGCTAGTTCGCTATTCTTGAATTTGACATCTTCGGGTGCTTCACCCCTTGATCCTTCTTTGGCTTTCCTATTTTGCATCCTCCTGAAGGGAAGTTGACCCTTCAGATTTAGGGAAGTGTCCTTTAAGTTGGCAGCTGAGAGTCCCCCACAAGGGCACCTACCCTTTGGGGTCCTTCGGCAGCCTTTTCTTTGAAGTCTCTCATAGAAATTTTCCCTGGGCTTTCTCCAAGGGCATTTTCCTCAGGCTCTCTCCCATGGACAATTCCCATGGACAAAAAGTCCCCAAACATTTCCCATGGACAAAAAGTCTGTGGAATTGTTTCGATCACTTTGCCTTTGAAAAATCCTTCGGGCTTTCCTCCTGCAGCCTTTCCTAATTCCTTCATACAAAAAGTCTGAGGGAATTATGCCTTAGACTTTTTCAACTGCCTTAAACAAAAATCCAAAAGAATTTACCTTTGTAGCCTTCTTTGAAAATGACCCTTCTAAAGGGTACTTTTGTTGACCAAGTGCCCTCCGCAAGGGCACTTGCCCTCTGGGAGGCTTCTTTGAACTTTTGCATTGAACTGCTCCTTTGAGCTGCTCCTTTAAACCAAGATTTGAACTGACTGAGTGAACCATTTGATTGAACCAAAGCATTAAACCACTTGGTTAAACCAAACATTGAACCAAGCTGATGAACCAAGCTTTGAACCAAAATGGTTCAAGCCGATGAACCTTTTGATTAAACCAAGCCTTTGAACCAAGCAAATGAACCAAAGTGTTAAACCGAATGGATGAACCAAATGAGTGAACTGAAGCATTAAACCGCTTGGTTGAACCAAGCCTTTGAACCATTTGATTGAACCTACCTTTGAAATGGTTAAACCTTAAACCCATTGAACCTTTGAACCAAAGTGGTTCAATGGTTCAACGGTTCAATGGTTCAAGCCTTCTTCTTTTTGATAAGTGTTTTGAAGCTGTTGAACCATGAAATGATTGAACTTTGAACCTTGATGAAGTGCTTAACTCTTGCCGATGATGTTGAACTTTTGAACTTGTTGAACCCATTGAACCAAAATGGTTCTAGGTTTAATGGTTCAATGGTTAAATGGTTGGATCCTTGCTTAGATGTTTGCCAATGGTGTTTTTGATTGAACTAAGGTGCTGAACAAATCTCAAAAATGACTAAGTGTTGGAAACTAGTTCTTTTGATTGAACCTGGCTACAAAAGCCTTTAAACCTATAGAAATGAACCTACCTGTGAGTTCATAGAAACCAAATCCATAGTTTTCTCTAACCTTGAAAGAGTCCATAGAAATCAACCTGTGAAGCCCATTGAACTTGGCTTGCAAAGTTTGTATATTTCTCTTCCTACAGAGTCTGTAGATTTAATCTTGCAGAGTCTATAGATTCAAACCTATAGAGTCCGTATATTTCTGAGAAGCTTGAGAAATAAGGAATTTGAATGCCGAGGACAAATTTCGGAAAGGGAAGAGACAATTTTGGTCTGTAGGACCAAAATAGTTTAAATGTTGTCCCAAAAATGAGTGATATTTTTTGGGGGACAACAAGAGCCACCATGGTCCTTGTGAATTTTTAAATATCTATGCTAATATCAATGATTTATGACCATAGATCTATGGTAAATACTAATCTAAACAAATGTTTATAGTGAGATTTAAACTAAGGTGACTTGGTTTAAAAAAAGAAGAAAAAGAGAAGGGTAGGGTAGAAAGAGAATGTGTGATTACTGATCCTTAACTCAAACATCATGACAAAGTTTTAAATACAAATGAACATGCATTTAACCAACATATAATTCAAAATAGCATAAGCTCAGATCTCACTATACTCTAGGAAAAATTCTAAGGATAATGTGAAGAAATACAATTAAGAACTAAATTTACTTTAAAGGTTTGTTACTACATTTAAATAGCATGTGCGCATCTTAATGTAGAACAAATATAATGAAGCAAATTCAAGATCATTCAACTAATCTAGCATAATCACAAATTAGAAACCCTATATCAAAGATGCAAATTTATAATTCATGAAACTATTCAAATTCAAGACATGTAACCAATAATTGAGAGAAAAATCATGAAATTATGGACATAGACTAACTTGGACAAACTTTTTAGTATTCCTTGTTTATATTAATTATTCCAAAGTATACAAGTTTTTTTGAAAACTCTCTCCCTTTACATAATGGAAATACTACCTTTTATAGAAGGATAAGGAAGTATACCAGTCACTTACAAGATACAAATGTACAAAAATAAGGACAACTATCCTTATTTAAAATTATAAGATACATTTGCTTTTCCAAATGGACTGACCTAGAGGCAAATATGAAAACAAACTAGCATATGCCTTTACAAAAGAATATTATTCTTTTAAAATGTTATAAATTTTGATAAAAAGGAATATTATTTAGTTGGTTAGTGGGTGTTATTCTTGAGAAATCACTTACTACTACTAAAGGATGTTCATGGCCTTTTGGTGTTGCTCATTGACTAGCTCCAAGTCCACAATCAGTTTTAGGAGACACTCTTCCTCTTTGTCAGATAGCTCATTTAATTCCTTGTAATTTATGTCCATGGCTTCCTTAATTCTCTTGGCCTCAATTATACTTTATTTTTCATTAAAGATCATTTTCAAGACCCTACTATTATCTGCCATAGATTGGCCTTGACTGTTACTTCTTATTTCTTATGTCACCAAAGTATCACTTTGTTTGAATTCATTATCTTTCATGATGCCTAGGATAGTGGGATGTGTAGGGTCAGTGAGCATTTTCCCAAGGAGCTATTCAATATTTTCTATTAGCTCCTCATCATCCTTTAGGAATCTCTCTAGATCCTTTGACTAAGCACACAAACTCTGGACTTTGTCAATAACTATTTCCAGAATTGCATTTAGATGTCCCAAACTAATTGTTGAACCCAAGAATCTCCCTTTCAACTTGTATGTTGATTAATCCTGTTATTTTGTCCTTTATAGCTTGCCATTGGGCTATTAGACCCTTAAACACTATATTTTGATATGCCAATGTACTCTACCTCACCTTCATTATTTTCAATGCATTAAACATGTCAGAGAAGGATTCATCTAACATCTTAACCATTTCCTCTAGGATTGATAGCACCACTTATGTCTCTAGATTTTCCTTTTCTTTATCCAAATTATATATCTTTTACTTCATGCCCTTTATTCCTACTTTGATCTAATCTGAATGAACATCAACTAAGCTTTTTATATCCTCCTCATGGATGGGGTGTTTACCAAGCTACTATCTTCCAAATGGGGTTAAGCATATAAATGGATCAACCTTTTAAAATTTGAACTCTTCAATCCCCACCATGGCCTTTCTAGTTGTCACCCTCTCTAGGCCTATTTTCTCATGATTGAATTGTATAGTGATAGTTGGTTCTATGTACTTTAGAAGTTTAGGAGCCTCCATTTGGGTACTAATTGAGGCTCATGGAGTCTCCATTTTCTTGTTATTTAACCCTAGAATGGCCGCTATTCTTCTCATTTCCTCTTCTTTCATCAAATCCCTTATCTATGGCTTAATATCATCATGTACATTAATACTGATAGTTTGGGTCATGACCCATGAGTGGGATAAGGAGGGGATCTTCTGCATTTTCCATAGATGAATCAATTAGGAATGATTGGTCCATGAATGGGGTACTCATCACTGAATAATTTGATTTCAATCATAGGGTGAGTCAAAGTCAACTTGGGCTTATTTTCCCTAACTGGTACCATTGTCCATTATACCTTTCTATTCATCAATGGTGTCACTGGGACTAGATCCAAGGTAGGATATTTCCCTTTTTCTTTTTTAGCCTCCTCTATTTGGGCTTGTGCTTCTTCAGTATGTTCCTCCTCTTCATCAGATCTATATGCCTCAGTAAAGACCTTAAGGTCATCCTCCACTATCTCATTAGGCTCTAGGGCAATCATGTTTAGATATTCAATGGGGGACACTGGTCTTTGAGGTAGGGTTGAGGATGAGGTTCCCTCACTAGGCCTTTCTTCCCACTTTTCCTTGCCAAGAAATTATGTAATCTATGTTCGGGATTGTTTCCATTCCATTTATGGTTACTCTTCAAGCGGCCTTAAAGGGCTAGGTAGCAAATGGTATTATAGGGTCCCATTTGCCATATATCTCTAGGGGGATTTTGATCACTGGACAATCTATGCTCAAGTATAATGATATGTCCCTTAATCCTAGCCAATATTTATTCAAAAATATTTTATTTGATGTATAAGGTGTCATGGACATTGATATGGTGATCATATACTTGCTTAGGCATTTTCTAAGATTTCAAATGTTTGGAGACCATGCTATGAAGGTCCCACTACTTCATCTCATCAATCTACAAGTTGAAATATTACCTTTACCTGGATACAACATTTACATTACACCAATTATATAGCATAGTTGTATCAATGGTCAAAGGAAAGGGATGGAGGAGGCCTTTCCTCTTCTCCTTGCACACTTTGTCCACACCATGAAGAAGTTGGTATGCAATTTCTTACTCTAACATCTTAATGGGAACATAGATGGGCAACTTGTACAGTTTGTTAAAAATCCCATTAATTTGGATCACTATATAGTTTAGGTATAACCAAATGTCTCCCATTAGCTCCACATATTTATTAAATAGAGGGTTGACCCTAGGCATGGGGATCCTTGTGATGGCTTCTACCAAAATTGGATACACATAGTCACAGATGAATTGGATGTTTTACTTAGAATTAAATATTTGTAGTTTTGAATAGTGATGGTAAACTATGAATCTACCCTTAGGTGACCAATTTTTGATATAAGGGATCCTTGTGGAGGCTAGTAAGGCATCCAATAGATAGGACACCATGAAGAATTGTATATTGGTCTTCTTCTTGATGGCTATAAATTATCATTCTAGATAGATGTTGATCATCTCTCAAATTGGGGGAGTGATCTCTTTATCTACCATGAAGTATATTTAGGACACTCAACTCTTATTAACATAAATGGTTAAAAGGGTTCCAAATATTTTATTCAATAGAGTTGTAATTTCCCTAATCCCCTCTAAATTAGGTAACTAGGATATTACTAGTGGGGTCTCAAATCCCATGGTTCCTATGGAGTAACCATGGCCTGAGTATGGTGTCTAATTCATTATTTCTAGTCTATTCCTTAATGGTGGGAAAGTATACTTGGGGTTTCCAATTTTTGTAGTAACTCTTGAAGGCTAATGGGGAAATTTATGCAATTATCCTAAAGCTCCTTTCATGAATAATCTAACCTTGTTCAATTCTATAGTCCTTAAAAATGGGAGAAAGGATGTCAATATAGTGGGTTACCTTGGGTTTGGTGGCAACATGGTGGAGATTGGACATTTGGATTGTAATTAGGTCTTAGTATCTTCTATTTCTGGTGGCAATCTTTTGCTCCTTATTTGTGATGGACTACATCTCTTCAATGGTAAAAAAGAGTTCGAACAAGTTCCTATTAACCATGTTCAATATTTTAGTGTCTAGGTCTATGTCCTTGAAGGCATTCCCTTCATTATCTATAGATAGATACAACTATGTCTTGTCCCTGTGTTATTGCCTCCAAGCTACCATGGCTTCCAAAATTGCAAATTTTTCATTATTATGTTGTAAATGGTCTCTAGGTTAATTATTTCATTCTCAAATTACAATTGGACTCTTTTAAAATTGATTGTGATCAATCTGAGTTCAAATTAGGGTATTTTATACAAGTTTGGATCTCTCTTAAAGCTTTAATGGTGATGGCTTATTTAGACTTAGGCTCATTCATGCCTCAATTTTGATTTTGACTTTTGCCTTTATATGTTTGCCTTTATGAGCACACAATATATTCATATTTATCACTTTGTGTTTGTGTGGTGCTTATTTTAAATCTATCTAAAAAATTTTGTATCATTTTTCATATATGCCTTCAAAGCTCTAGCCATTGTTATTTAAAATTTACCCTTTGATTCATGTTATCAGATCATTGCCTAGGGATCAATGCAAGTCATTAATCTTGATCCAAGATTTCTCATGTCATTGGCTATCTTTACATCGAGCCTCATAGTTGTGCCACTTGGCATCTACACAAGTTTTTTGAGCTCTGTATCCTATACCAGTCATATATTGAATGCACATCTACCATGTATTGAGCTTGTAGGATCTCAGATCTCTACTAAATAGTCTTCAATGATTTTATGCCATTGGATCATATGGGCCCAATGAAGCATGATCCATTGATCCTATTATATGCATGAAATGTAAATAGTGCATGGCCATATAAAAAACTTAGGCTAAAATATTTTAAGCTAAGTTTATTTCATGTTAATAAACCCACCATAAACCTAGGCTAAAATATTTTATACTAAGTTTTAGGGTAACATATGAAAATAGCCCCTTCAAATGATAGAAACACATCCATTTATCTAGAAAAAATGTTAGATGATCTTGAATTTTATAGTCTCACAGACATCAATGACATCTTCATGGATGTTAAATGACGTTCTCAAGAACATCAAATTTAAAGTCGTGAAGTTCCTTAGGCTCATAGATCTTGGATTAAATAAACTTCATTTGATCAAGATTTGTGATGAAGTGAGGACCATTGATTATAATCCAAGTGAATTCATACCATTGGTTCATTAATCCTTGAATGTGGAAGCACCATGTGGTGGCTTTGTATGGATCTTAAGCTTTTACCTTATTTACCTTGGGGAGGACCCACAAGTTGTTGATCTCTATCTGAGTTCCTAAGATGATGACACTTATCATATTTATAGGAATCTTTTAGAATTTGACATTTAAATGTTGTCCTTGATCATTTGGATCCATTTTAGGAGAGTGTCCATGAACCATTGATCTTGATCTAGACACATATACATGATTGGTTCCTTCAAATAATTAAATTTGAAATCTAAGTTTTAACTCAAGGTATTGTATTAAAAAATACAATGAGGCCTTATGGTAAAACTTAGGCTTAAGCTTATGTTTAATAATGGGGCCCATTTAACCTTGGGTGATCTCACACTATTTGATCTTTAGTTCTAATTAAGCATGGGCTATTGATTTTGATCTTTGTGATGATGCAAGATTGGTCCAAAGGGTGAAGGCTTTAAGATCTTTGGGCTTACTTTGATATATCTGATTGAGAGGCATGATAAAGTGAGAGTCATTAGATCTATAAAAAGAAAAAACATCTAAGTCAAGACTCAAGATGAAATAAGAACTTAAGCTAAAGAGTTAAGACTATGGTCTCATTCATGTTGATAAACATGAACAAGGCCTTAAAATTAAGAATTTAGGCTAAATAGGTAACAAAGGGGACCATGATAGAAAAAATTAAAATGAACCTACCAAAATAAAAGTTAGACTTGGTTAAAAATAAAGGAATAAAAAGGGGGAAAATAATGAAAAGGGATCGAACAGGATTTTAGGCTAGGGTTTGGTCATGTTATGAAACATGACTAAGCCTTAGCATAAAATTAGGCTCAATTCAAAATTCAAAGTATTGCCACTAAATGCATTCCCACCAAATGTAAATTTGAATGAAGGGTTTATGCTAGGGTTTTTTGAAGGAGAGATTTTAGAATATGAATCTAGGTTTGAGTTTTCCAAACTAAAGGCTAGTGAAATCTTGAATAGAGTCAATCTGTAAGCTCTAAGCCTGATTCATCAGTAAGAGCTCCATGAAACCTATAAGTTTAAGACATGAGGACTAATTATTAGCAACATTAGGCTAGCTCAAAGTAGAATTAAAAGTAAATAGACCATTTTTATCAAAGTATATGATCTTAAAATTTTTATAATGATCTAATCATATCAATTTTTTAGTGTTAAGGTTTAACGTATCTCAAGGGTCCCAATTTTCAAAAATGGGGGTATGTTAACCTCAATAAAACCAACCTTCATGACATGCCTTTTAGAGCTTAAAGGAAGTATTGATGCCTACATACTTGAAGAGATGTTTATTCGGGTTATAGCTAAGAGAAAAAGAGATATTGATTTGTTTTAGGAGCTTCTATTTGGTATGGTTGGGGATTAATATGAGAAAGAAATAGAGAAAAAAGAGGATCAAAATAAAGTATGGAAAAATATGTACCATGAATTTATGGACCAGGTGGAGGTTCTAAACCAACTTATACCTCCTCTAGAGCATGAAAATGAACTTGAAAATTAGGTTATAGAAGATAACCAGTCTCAAGATGAATTTTCCATTGAAGATATTACTAATGTCTTCAAGAATGAAGGGTAATGGTCAGATCAGGAACCACAAGAATATGACATTTTTAAACTTAAATGGGTTGATGAGATTTTATGTGGATCCTTTCAAGGTGAGAAGGACAAGGATGGTGTTAAAGTTGGCAATGTTCTGAATGTCCAAGAGGAAGCTTCCTTTTGGGATGAATTAGAATTTTTTTCCAAAGCCTAGATAGTCAACCTTCATGTTCAAAAGATCCATCAAGAGAGAAGGTTGTAGGTGCTCTTATAGTCCAACATGAAGCAAGATTTAAATAATGGGACTAATATGTCCACATTGGAGACATGTTTTCCCCACTTCATCCATTAGAGAGCATGCCAAAAGGATTGGTAATCAAGAAGCCTAGTTTACCAATTCTGGTGCCTCCAAAATAAGGTATTATTCATCCTAGTCCATTATAAGTGAATGATGCTAAATTCTTCCCATTTGATCTAGGAGGGAAGTAATTGTAAGTTGTATATTTGTACATATTAAAGTAGATTTTATGTTTTCCTATAAGTGCCTTGTGCACATTCTTTTCATTTATGTGTTTCTTTCCATAAGTTCCTTGGGCATAGTGTTTGTTTCATTCTTGTTGTCCTTATTGCTTCAAAGGAGGTTTTAGAAAAAGGATAACCTTGTATCAGTTTAATGTTAGATGGGAGAAATAATTGTGACTATGTATGCCCAATGGATCAAATAAGGCAACCAATATGGGTCCTCAAGTATAACAATCATGCGTCCCTATCGAGTCACTAGAAATGTTGGCTAAATTTAGCCCACATACAAAACCTTACCTAGATCTAGAGTGAGAAGCTAATCAGAGTGTTGATAGAGGAGTGATCCAATGATGGAAAGAGAAAATAGACTTCAGGAAGACCTCATGTCAATTTCAAGCTTTTGAAACACTTTAAGTAAGCTTAAAGTGTTAATTTGGTGATCTTAAGGAACTAAACTATCATGTCACATCATATAGGAATGGACATGTTAGTTTGATTATGAATTTCATGAGTGCATTTTGGAAGTCAACCAAATTTTAATATTTGCATAAGAATGGTGTATTTGGTGCCATGAACATCCTTGCAAATTTGGTGTCTTGATGATTTTTCTATCTCAATAGGTAAGCCTTCAAAAATGATCTAGTAGTGTGAGACATGCCTAGGGATGTCAAGTTAAAGCAAAAATAAATAGCCATTTGGATTCAAAAATCCTTAATGAGCTTTAAGATGAATGTAGGGTCGATAAATGGCATGATATCAAAGGTTGGGATTGAATATAAATAACACGTGGGTGATCAACTGAGTCAATAAGTCAAATTTAGATCTATGATGCATGTTTAATCATGTAATCAAAGGTCAACAGTGAGCTCATAGTCAACAAGTTAGTGGATCCTAATATTGAACACATTGATGCTAAATGTTACAATCATAGTGACTTACCAAGTCAATGGCATATGTTTAATCAAGCAAAAAGAAGATTGATGGCATGCACTCAACCATGTAGATAAAATCTATGGTGTGTGTAAGGTCAATAATTTAATGAGATTATATTAAAGATGAGGCTACCATGTGGCATAAGCATAATAGACTAGATGAAGACTGATAATAGGGTCTATAGGAGTCATGTGAGACTACTAAGTGTCACATTTTTGAAAATGAAGATAAATATAAATGCAATATTTCCAAGTGGCATAATCTAAAAAGTAGATCATAGATCAATGGTGGAAATGAAGGTCAAAGTCAAGAGACTACCAAGAATATCAATGGAGTAAATTTGATCAAATATTCAAAAGGCATAGGATGAAGACACGTATCCAATGTGTCAACCGTCAGTTTAAAAAAACAAATAGGAAGCTCAAGGGATGCCACATAGGTGGACATATTGGATAAAATATTTTATCACCCAGATAGGCTAATTTATAAATATGAGATCAAATAGAATCTAATTTACTAGAGAAAACACTATAGATTTGTAGATCACCATTAAAGCTCAACTAGATCTCTCAAAATCCCTTAGGCATGAGTTTTACATCTTGTTCAAGGTCAAGAGACTAGGTAACCTATATATGCTCATGGAAATTATGGCTATATGAAAACCAATAAATGTAATTGGTTTTTATCTATAGTATACCTATGTCTAGGGTTTGAAGTAGAGGTAAATTTGTGATTATGAAAAGAAGTGTCTTATCTTTTGACATGGCCATATCTTTGATAAATAGGTACCTATAGCCACTTAAACAAGACATAGTCATGGATCTATCAAGTCCATAGATATGAGAATTTTTTATTTATAATGAATCCAAGTGGAGGGTGGTGTAGAAGTTTGAAAAAATATATTTGGGGATTGAAGAGTGCAGGTGGAGCATTTAATTCTTTTTTAGAGCCTTTAAATATTTTACTTTCTTGTTAAGATCATGACTCATCATCCTCAAAAATTTATTGTATTCTAGTGTATTTCTTAGCCAATGAGAAGGATGGAAGTCTATTAGAGATAATAAATTTTAAAATTATCAAGAAGGATTGGTTCTATTTTATCAAAAATTGGTTGAGAATTCATTGAAGGATGGTGGAAACTCATTTATTGATTTCTATTTTGCTCGATTCCCTCACTCTCTTCCCCTTTTCTCTATATCTCCCATTTCTCCACCATTTGTACATGTGCTCATTTTTTATAAGGTTATACCCTATCAAAATTTGTATGAAAAACCTATTGAAGAAATAAAGGCTTTCTTTACCTATCTCTTTTCCTTTGTATTGAGTTTAGCAAGCTTGTACACGATGACATTGTGAAGGAGTTTCTTTTATGTCCATTGTCCTTCTTTCTTGCCTATTTTTAAGTATTTTCAAGTTGTTTTCTGGTTTGAAATCATGATATTTTTTACATTCAAGTATGATTGGTGTGAATCTTATAATTCTTCATGGATTCATTCATTACTTATGAACCTTGTTTGTGAATTACTTATGCAATTAGCTAGTTAGTTAGATTGCTTGAGCTAGTATTTTATTATGTTTCATCAATGTTTATTTAATGCTTATGTAAGTCCCAATTTAATTTGGTGAATATCCTTTTTATCTCTCTTATTAACCCTTTTCCATCTCTCTATCCCTTTCCCAAACATAATCATTAGTCTAAGTGATCATCATTAGTCTAAGTGATCTACCAAGAGGAAGCTTACCTTCTCTGAAGGTTCAACCCCACTAAAAGATACCCATATCTTGGGGTTATTACCATTGTGTATATTAGTTGGGGAGAGTCTAAAAAACCCTCCCCAAGGGTGAAAACTAATGTTATAATAGTACCTAGGCCTAAAGATAAAAACATCATTGGTACAAAATGGGTATTCATGAACAAGTTGAATGAGAATGGAGAGGTCACTATAAAAAGAGGATAGACTTGTATGAAAAGGATATGCTTAAGTAGGAGTGGAATTTGAGGAAACCTTTGCTCCTATATCAAGGTTAGAGGCAATTAGGATGTTTATTACCTAAGAAAATTTTAAATGTTTCAAGATATACTGAATGGATGTCAAGTTAGCTTTCCTAAATAAGAACTTAGAAGAAGTATGCATTAAAAAACCTGAGGGTTTCCTATTGAATCATAATAAGGAATATGTCTACAAGTTGAAGAAGGCTCTCTATGGTCTTAAAAAAACCCCTAAATCTTGGTATGTTAGACTATACAAATACATTTTTAACCAAGGTTTCAAAAGAAGAGTTACAGATAGCAACTTGTATATCAAGACTAAAAATGATCATCAATTTATAGTGGTAGTCTGTGTGGATGATATCATCTTTGGTGGAAATAATGATAACATGACCAAGGCATTTGTAGAGGTGATGAATCTAGAATCTAAAATGTTTATGTTTGGATAACTATCCTTCTCTCAGACTTCAAATCAGTCAATCTAAAAAAGATATGTTCATTTCATAGATCAAGTATATAAAAGAAATTTTAAATAAGTTTGAGATGGAATATTTCAAGGCTATAAATACACCTATGGTTATAAGGTGCAAGCTAAAAAAGGAGGATGAATCCTCAAGGGGTAATTAGATAAAATATAAATCCATGATTGGGAGTTTTTTGTATACTACTACCTCTAGACCTGACATCATGAAAATAATAGGTCTTGTGGGAAGATTTCAAGTATATGATTAGGAAATTCATTTACAATCAGTCAAGAGGATACTTTGGTATCTTAAGGGAACTATGGAATATGGATTATGGTACCCAAGGAGTAAGAAGTTTGATCTAGTAGCTTATACAGATGTAGATTAGGTTGGGAGTCTAGATGACATAAAGAACACTAGTCAAGGAGCCTTCTTCTTAGGTAAGTACTTAGTCTCATGGATAAAAAAGAAACAACCATAATTGAATTTATCTACTTGTGAGGTTGAGTACATTGTATCATATTCATTTTTTACTTAGGTGCTATGGATGAGACAAACCTTAAGAGACTACAAGGTGGAGTTTGATGGTCCTAGTCCTATTTTTTTTTGATAATACTAGTGCCATAAATGTTTCAAATAACTATATCATGAATTCAAGGACAAATCACATTCCTATAAAGTATCATTTATTAATATAAAAGGTGAGTGAACAAATTATTAATCTTGAATTTGTGTCTACTAGGGATCAGATTGTAGATATCTTGACTAAGCCTCTTCTAAAGGCTACTTTTGAACATCTGAGAGAAGAATTAGGTGTGATTCCTATACCTAGCAGTCACTGAATGAGCAAGTCAAAGTGCTTAGGGGGAGATAATGAGGATTTATTTAAACTCTAATAGTAGTAAATAATTTCACAAGCTATGAGGTCAAAGGGGATGTCATATCAATTTGTTAAGAATAATATATTTGAGATATGTAATGAGATAAGGGGGTAACCAAGAGAAAGCAAAGAAAAGAGATCTTTCAGGAGTGTAAGTAGGTCCTATAGACCATAAAATGGGAGATTTTTGATATTATCCTTCATTTATATATTAAATTTTTATTGAAGGCAATGATTTTTCATTAATGTCAAAGGGGGAGATTTATCTATATGGTGGAGATGTATCCCAGTAAGAAAAACTTCTTTAAATGATTGCCATCAACGAGTGGTTTCCATTAATAGAAAGGGGAAGATTGTTGAAAATGTGTTTTAAGTTATGAATAAAGTTCTCATTGATTTCATTAAAATGTCATTGATGCCATTCTGAGTTGTCTTTGTTGTTCTTGATGTTGAGTTCATAAGCCATGCACTTGAAAGACCTAGTAAGAAGGCACAAGTCTAGTAACATGATGAGGTAAGTGATTTAAGGATTATGAGATGATGGGTGGTAGTGTGTGAACAAGGTATGAGGTCATTTACCTTAATAACTTCTAAAAAGGTATGGGAACACAATAAATTCTATCTAAGAAGTAAACTTTTCACCTTAATAACTTTTGTTACACTCAACCTCATGACCTAAAATTTAAACCATATTATTTCCTCACATATTTTATTCTATCCATATACCAATATACTCTTGAAAAATTCACACATGTGAAATATGATGTCAACAATATGCTTACTTAGCCTTATTTGTCAAGATGACTACTTGAGCTTAGACATTCATATGACTATTTTGATGAGTTTTGTTCACTTCTATAAGTACTCTAAGCACTCATAACATCCCATAGGGTCTATAAAACATGTCCATACCATTAATATCATCCATAAAATGCCTATTAAAGTTAAAAATTGAATAAATATGCAAGAAAATTGAAGCACATTAAAACACACTTTGTCATTATCAATCTAGCACACATGACACCACATCAACAACCTTGGTCACCTTGGAGACATCATAGAAAAATCTCCAACAATTTACATGCATCCTCATAGTCATTAAAAGGTGTCTCCAATTAGATAATCCATGAAATAATGCTTCAAAAATTATCCATTGACTAGAAAATTAAGGATGTTACCATCGAGGTCTTTCAAATAAAATGCATTATTACCTAGGATTTCAAATATTTAACATGGTAAAGTACATAATTAAGTGAAATTATCATGTTATCCTTTTTTCTCATGTTCTTTATCCTATAAAATCACTACATATAAAATTGTGAAGGCCTTGATTTTAGATCTCTTATCAAACCACCTTTGGATGATGTCTTGGTGTTTGTTGAAGCTATGTAGTGCTTTGATTCATGCATATTCCATCTAGACTATGTTAAGTAGTTTAGACTAGATTATTTCATCTTCTCCCATTTACTCTTGCATGAACTGGTATGTTAGTAACTTAAGAGTGATAGAAAAAATATTTGTTTTTTATACACTAGTAGGAAAGGTAAAGACTTAAGGGCTTGCTTATGTCTTGTACTATCTACCCATAGTGCATATTTTATTAACATGCATCATTATATTAGTTTATCTTATGATAACTTCTTGATGGAATCCATTATATTATTATAATTAGACTCAACTACTCCATTCCCTTGGTGATAATAATTTGATGAAAACTTGATGGTAATCTAGTTGTTGTAGGCCCATTCAGTAAATTTTGTAGATTGAAAGTTTGGACCATTGTAATAGACTAAGGATATGGGAGTGCCAAACCTAGTTAATATGTTATCTTCTATAAATTTGATAACATCTTATTATTTAAATTTTTTTGTGTTATAAATTTTATCCATCTAGTACAATAATCAATGGATGTTAGGATAAATTTATGCCCTACTGAGGAATCTAGGTTGATCACCCCAAAAACATCAATACCCAATTGAGAAAAAGGGTATCCCTCAATGATTGGTTGTAAAGGCATTGAAGAATGCACTTCCTTTTTTATAAATACCTAGCATTCATGACACATATTGACATGGTTATGGGCATCTTTGAAAAATATAGGCTATTATTATCACATTCTCAAGATTTTATGAGTTGTTGCATTTCTTGATGGATGATCACTTCCTATCTTATAGTGTAAATTATTCAAGATGTTCATAGCTTCTTATTTATAAATACACCTCAAATAGATGCCTTCATAATTATTCTAATATAAAACCCCCTTCTTTATCATATAATGGTTGATTTGAACCTACGGGATCATCAAATTTCCCTATTAAAATCAAGAGGACATGTACCCATGAGTAAGTAGTGGATGATGTGAGCATACCATTCACCACTATCCACTTGAGTCTCATTAATCTATTCAATGTAAATGTGTGGATCAGTCTCAACCATGAGTTGAATGATTCCCTAACCTAACAACATCTTGGATAGCTTGATTTTTAGATTAACTCCTATAGTTTTTCCATTCACTTTCCTCTTATTTCACCCAATTCATTATGGATGAGAGTGAGCTTGATAATTGGGTCAAGAATAATGGTATATGTCTTGTTCCTCATAATGTAATGCCTAAACTTCTTCATGGCCTAATTAGTGCTTACATCTACTTATCTATCATTTAATACTTTAACTCTAAATTTTTTAAACTATTAATCATGAAGGAAATTGGATCATTATCATCTATTTTTTGTGTGAGTAATTTTTCTAAAGTATGCTCTAAAATAAATTAATAAATGAAGAAATCCTTATCAAAGTCTACGTTGATAAAAACTGAAGATTGAGAAATGGAAGTTTTAATATTTTAAAAAGCTTTCTTGGATTTGGTTATCCATTATATTTTAGTGTCTTGATTAAACATGGCATTCAATAGCTTGACAATCTTTGAAAATTCAAAAATAAATTTACTTACAAAGTTTATCTTACCAAATAAATATTTCAGTTCTTTCTTGTCGTTAGGGGGTGTTAGCTTTGAAATGGATTGTATCCATTATGAGTCAATGGAAATTCCATATTTGCTAATGATTTGGCCTAAAAAATTTACTTCAATAACTCCAAATACTTATTTGGATTGAGAGATACTCCATATCTATTGCACCTATTGAATGCTTTTTTTTGATGATCTACATGATCATCTATATTCTTTGAAAACATTGTTAGGTCATCCATGTATATGATGATGGACTTACCAACAAGTCCTTGAAATGAAAATTACATATCTCATTAGAAGGTTGATTTTACATTAATTAGTCTAAAAATAATCATTTTGTATGTAAAATTTTCTCATTTGGTGGTGAAGGTAGTCTTGATTCTATATTCTACTTTTACAAGCACTTGATTATAGCTTGATAATCTATATAGGAAAAACATAATCTTAGATCCAATAACCATCTATATCACCTCATACAAAGAGCTAAAAGGATATTTATCCTTTTTATGATTCTTGATTCATATTTTTGAAGTCAACACATCTTGAATTTTCCATTTTTATTCCTTATTGGTACTAAGTTGGCCACCTAGATAGAATGCTTGATTAGAAAGACAATCTTAGCATCCAATATATTTTTTACTTCTATCTATAGGTTATAGAATTGGATTTATTAGACTCTATCATTTTCTAAAGGTATTTTGTTTTGGATTTAATGGGATAGTGTGTGTGATGACCCTGGGATCAAAGACCTTGAGATCTTCATACATCTAATTGCTCACATATTTGTATTCTATCAATAAACCCTTCAAATTTTATTTCTTATTTATAGTGAAACTTAGGCCAATGTTTATATACTGGAGATGTTGGTCAATTCCCATATTCCCTTTCACAAAGTTATATTTTGCAGCTTTGGGTCATTTCTACTTCTAAGCCTGTGGATCCATGTTGAAATCTCATTCTAGTGAGACCATTCCCATGGGAATGTGGGTTTATTTTAGTTGTAGGATGTCATATTCACCTAAATATTTTATATTCATAAGTTCAACATCCTTTTCTTTTATTATTTAGGATTCAAAAGCTCCATAACTAAGCATAATTTTTATGATCCATTGATCATCATCAAATACCTAAAAGTTCTTCACATTATCTAGGATAGAGGGGCAAGGAACCAACTCCATAGAGAATTTTCGCATCTTTGATTATTGAAGTAGTGTTAGTTAGAAATTGAAGCCACTAGAAAATATACCATTTGATTTTATTCTCTTGGAGTAACCTTGATGTTGAATGATTCAAAGGATTTGATTAGGTCCCATGCTCTATGTTTGTACTTATTCAAGTAAGTAAGATTACATTGAAATTTCTTTCTGATCTAGTTGATGACCAGTTCTAAATTGTCAAATATCAATAACTGCTTGCCATTATGTTTTAGTGTGAACTATATATTGAGGATTATAACTTCAAACTTAAATCAATTATTGGTGCAATTAAATTATAATATGTTTTCCACCACATATTTCTTCCCATCTGGGGTGATCAAATCTATACCAATTCCTTAACCTTGTTTTGATTTAGTTACATCAAAATAGAGAGTCCATAACTAGGAAGGACCTTTAGATTCTTATTCATGAGGTTCTTTATTTTTAGTGAACACATATACACCTACAAGTAAAGATGTAAATTCAAAGTTCTCATTTTTGTGATTATACTATGTGATCATGTACTTTATCTTTGGTTATCGATCCACCTAGATCTAATTAGATACCCCTTTCCATGGTAGCCACATGTGTGATAAGTCTCTTTTGATGTACCCATTTAAGTTTTTAGACCAATCGTAGCTCAGTAGCAAGCCAAAGGCTTCAAGAATGTCCATATCTAAAATGTCTATATAATGTTTTACACATGGCTCATAGGTAAGCTAAATGTGTACATTCATTAACTCCATAATGCATGGTATATATGACTTGTCCAATTATAGGAATTATTTTTTAGAATTATCTAAGATCAAACATAGTTTCTTTTATATAGTTCTGGGCATCACATTTGTTTAGGAACTTGAGTCAACTAGACATTTATGCACATTCTTTCTAAACATTCTAATGGTTAAGAGAAAATGTGGTACCTCAAGTTTGTCTTTGTAAATGACAATGTTTTTATATGTAGCTTTTAATTTTTCAATAGATGATATTCCATTTGAGGCTTTAAATAATAATTATCTTTCTTTGATAATCTGAGATAGATTGTGAAGATTGATATTTACCTTAATTTTCTTCATATCTTCAATGATATCATACCCTCATTTACTCTAAAAATTTATAATTTATAATTTATAATTTACTTTTGGAAGAGGAAGTTTATTATTTTCCTTAAGATCTAGAGGAGTAGTGGCACTATTGTTTGGAGGTGTCAAAGTGGTGGCAGGTTATTTATTCCCTCAGTTGTAATTATTCCTCTATAACTACTATAAAACATGAATTTCATTTCTATTATCTTTAGGTTCATTCTCATCTTCCACTGGGAATGGAAAGTCACATGGCTTAATGACAATCATTATGCTAGGTGGACCTAGAGTAGTATAAGAAGATAGATTTGAATAATTTACAGAGCTTTCCTATCTACTCATTTATTTTTGAAAGATCTCAAAGGTAGTGCATAACTTTATGCAATCTAACTCAACATGTTATGTTGTATTGTGGACTTGACACCAATTAAAAAGTGTTATTTCTAGAATGCTTATTTCAGGCATCTTATTAGGTGGTTATTGTTATGTGTTGTTTATAGATCTATTAAAAGTCATGTTGTATCTTTGATATGAAAACTTTTTATGAGTATTATACCCCATGGTGTTTCCCATCAATTTTTGCATGATTAAGAGATCATTTCTCAAATTTTTACCATTCACTAGATGGCATCCAATTCTACCTTTATAGAATTATAAGCAGTACCTTTTGTAATAGTGGTATTGACTAGTATCAAAGATTGAATTTGAATTTATTGATTAAATGTAGAGATGGGATTGTTCAAGAAGCTAATGTGGTATTTAGGTGGAACATGGGCCAATGAAAATTGTGTATATACTTGGTTATGGTTTTGAGCCATAACTTTATAATTAGCATTTGGAATGGGGTTGAGGGATGAAAATTAGGACTAATATTGAGTGGATCAAGGCTTGTGACTAAGGATTAAACTACATGTCAATGTTAATATATTTATCATAGGATAGTGGAAATGTATAAATATTAGGAGATCTATGAAGGAAAATAGTTGTCATAGAATCTAGATCATTCTTGCACATTTCAAGGTTTAACACCTCATTAGGTTTATAAGCAGTGTCAACTCAAAGATACATATTTTGTAATCTTGTGTTAAAGTATTTTATTGGATCATTGGGTTCTTTCCTCATGCTTTTAAAGTATTGGTATATAATTCTTGGGATAGTGACCTATTCAAATTCTATTAGAAAGGTGTTTTGACATTGATTCCAAGATGTAATCAAATTTTCTAGGACATAAATGAATCAATCATAAGCAACATATTATAAAGTAAATAGGAAGAGTCTACATGTCACACATTTTTGGGTTATATTTAGTATCCCCAAATTAGTCTTGAAAACCTTTATGTGTTATTTAATAGACCTACCTCCTGAGGGAAAAAAGGAAGCAAGTTAATTTTCAATGTTTCTAGGCAAATCATGTATGTCTCTAGGGATGGCAATGGTAGCAATTGACTAACAAAGCTAAGGCCACTATATGTAGAGGAAGATGGGATATAAATTTAGGGAATATGATTGGGCCCAAGGTCCTTTTCATAAAACTCTATCTGACCTAACTTTTATAGTAGGTTAATATTTGAGGTGGACATTGTTAGTCTTCTAGGTATATATAGTACAAATCAAGTTATATTTTTAAAGAAATAAAAAGGGCCATCCTTCTACTGATAGATAAATTATTATTTATATGGGTTGTATTCACATCAGGAAACATTATAAGGTAGCCTCTAATGTTTTAGGATTAGTGAAGAAAGATTCACTCTAAGGCATAAGTTCTAGGGTATTAGGTTTTGTAAATAACCTGGTGGTGGAATAGTCATGAGTAGACCAGTTGTTTACCTTATATAGTTTGAATATGAAGTGAGTACATATTTACTTGAAATGAATAAATTAATGGTGAATCTAACCTAAAATGGGTAGAATTGAAATAAAATAAAAAAGGAAATAAAGGTAGTGCAGAAAAGAAGACTTGTGAATTAGTCTGAGATGAAACCTTTTTAAACTAGATCTTGAACTAAGGGTCAGCAAAGTCAAATAACCAATGCTTGTTGTTGTTAAAACATTTAATATCTAAGTGGCTATTGTGGATCCTTAGAATAATTTTGTGTATAATTAAATAATAATGATTTATTATTTATTAACATGAGGTGAAAACTTCATGTAAATAAATAATAAAACATTATGGTTTATTATTCAATAATTAAATTAAATGATTATGGGATGGTTGGACCCATTGGTTACAATGATAACCTCCCTTCATCCAACATTATAAATAGGATTTTATCCCTATTTTAAAATACACTTTGTAATTCAATAAAATTTATGTGGTTGATATTTTCAAGTGGAAAATATTTACAAAGATTTTGTGAAGGCTTATGTGAAGAAGTGAGAAATAAGAAGGCTTTGTATTAGGGTGTAGAGTTTCTCAATTATATGAAAATCATCTTTATGGATTTTTTATCTCTCAAAAATTTTCCATGTTAAATCATTATGTCACTCTGTTCATTGATCTATATGCTTTTTTATTATTCATTCATCTAGATATATGTCTTGCACATTATTTTATATATTTCATGCAAATTATTCTATGGAATCAGAACCTATGGTGAGTTGAGTATTGGCAATCATGATTACTTGTGGAGGCTTGAATCCATAAAGGGTAGTATTTTGATCCAATTAAAAAAATATTTTTTCATTTTAAGCTATGAACAACAATTTTATGGCACTAAAAGAAGTAAAAAAAATAAAAAAAATAATATTTTGAATATTTAGTGATTGGATCTCTCTCCCAAGGGTTCAAATCTCCTAATTTTGGTCTATAAACACCATTGAAGAGCATGTTCAAACTTCAAATCATATTTTTTTGAGATTTTATGCTGCCTAAAAGTAATGTTACAACCATTTGAGGAGGTTGAGAGCTGAAAAATCATAAATTAAGTATTCATTCCTTCTCAACTTGAATCTCAACATTTGCTAATCAAATATTCATTATGAGTCTAAAAACACAATCCTAATAATCTTGATGAAAATTAAATTATTGTTTTGAAGACTATATTGTTTATGGAATCATAGTACAGCCATGTATAGAATCTATAAGTGTAAAAATCATTTTTGGTCATCAAAATTCAATTTTGAAGGGTTAATTGACATCCAGGGACATTTTAAAGAAGATTGACAAATTTTCATGGTCTTTGGTGGCCTATACAATTTGTTGTGGATCTCCAAACTTCCATCCAAGATCCATATTTCCTCCTAAAGCAAGCTAAGATATGTAAATTCTTTTTATATAGTTGTATTAATTATTTAGAAAATAATTTATTTATTAAAACTTTAAATTCCATGTAAATAGAAAGGTATCCCACCAATTTATAATTACTTCTTACCAAAAAGTTAAAATCCAAAATTGAATTTTACATTCATGGTTAAAAATTATAGACACACACACACACACACACACACACACACACATATTGTTTTGATTTATTTTTAAATTAAAATTAGATAAAATAATTGTTTAAATATTTTTAATGCATGTAAACTTTCAAAAAGGCTCCTAGATGAGTTGGTAGTTAATTTTTTGTTAGAAGTTTGCCTCGAGGGAGGTCCAATGTTCAACACCCCCTATAATCAAATTTTTGATTTGGTTATTTTTGAATTTAGTAAAATTTATTTTAATTTTAATTCCTTTTTTTGGTTTGTGTGGACATATTTTCATGTGTTTAAAACCTTTATTGACCTATCAAACTTATTTTGACTTTCAACCTAGTGAATGTTTTCATAAACATAGTCATGTAACTATTTGATCCCTAGGTTTTGGCACCTTAAAAACACATCTACATGGTCAATTTTATGTTTTGAAGCCTCATATTATTAATTTTCTAATTTTTTTTAATAACAGTGTCTAGGTAGTTATTTTGAGTGGACTCTTTTGACACCTAATTAGTGTAACTCTATTTTAATTTTTTACATTGTTTGGCATCTAAATTATGTAATAAAGTATAGTTTCATGTGTGATTTACTTTATTTTGGAAAATAGTAAAAAAATCATTAATTTTTTTTATTGTGCTTACATTAGTATATTTTTGTGACACTTGTGACACCTTGTTTTATCACAATCTTTATCAATTTTATTGATTTATCTAGAATTAAATTGAATAAATATCATGTGTTTACACTTCTTATTTATTTTTAATTTCAAATTAAAAAATTCACATGAAAAATGGTTTATTTTGAGAATTTGTTTACTATCCTGTTTAAAGGGAAGCTATGGCTTTGCCTCATTTTTTATTAAATAAATCCCAAATGATTAATAGAAATAGATATAATATATAAAAAGTCATGTTAAATATGAATTTATGGTCTAGAAGTTATGGACTATTGTCATTGCGATTAAAAAAACTTCTTCTAGATGATATGTGACCCTTGACCTTACCAATGCATTTCAATAGGTATTGCAAGAAGCTATATCCATTATATTATAGAGTATTAAGGATTAATTCCTTCTCCACATTAATAATCAAGAGTCTCCTAGTAATGCTTGGAAAATCTTTGAGTCCATGCATGAGGGCACTTACCTCTAAAAAAATATTAAATTAATTCTTAAATTACTAACTACACCTATGAAAGGTGATAAAAAAATTGATATATATTTTTTGCTAAAATTAAGAACATTAAAGCTAAATTAAATATATGTAATTTTAATTTGATTTAGGATCAGTTACATTATTTTATAATTTAGTTTAATTTTCATAAAAAGATCAAAAATTTTGTTTCAATTTTGAATTTTAAGTATCAAATTGAGCAATATATCTCTGACCTTACCACCTTGTCTACTCTCCTAATTCAATAAGTGTAAGTTATGACCAATTTTGATTTTGAAGATAATGTCATTCAGTCAATTCTCACCTTAATAATATTTTTAATAATAATAAAACCATAAATCTAATCCTAATTCTTCTGATGGAAAAAATGGGAACAATGAATCTAGTAATAAGAATCTTAAATCCAAGTTTAACGGAAATTCTAACCTTTATGGTAAGTTTGGTTATAGAAGGGAAACCTATTATAAAAATAAAGACAAAATAAATAATAAATATTATGAAAATAATAATGGAAATAAATCTAATCAAAATAAGAAGAGTCAAAACCCTAATCATAATAACAATCATGTTTCAAATGTTTCTGCTTTATATGTTGCTTTATTTGCTTCAAATGAAAATAAGTGGATTTTAGATAGTGGTGCATCAAACCATATGACATGCTTATCAAAAATATTTTTTGATTTTATAGATACTTCTAAAATAATTTACTTATGAGATAATTCATGTTTAAAAGCAACTAAATAGAGAAAATCAAAGTATTCAAATGTTGTTATTAATGATGTTTTCTATGTACCTATGCTTAAAAAGAATTATTTATCTTGTTCTTAACTTAAAAATTATAATTTAATTGTAACATTAATTAAATATAGTTTGTCTATTAGAAATCAATTTAATTCCTTGATTGTTGAAGGTGTTCAAAAGAATGGTTTATACATTTTCTATCCTTATACATGTTTTCTTTCATTGTATAGTAAAAATGAATCTTAATTATGGTATGAAAAATTAGGACATGTTAATTTTATAAATTTACATGATATGTCTATTAAAAATATTATTTTTAGACTTATTTATATATCTTATCGTTATGAAACTTGTGAGGGTTATTTATGTGGTAAGCAACATACTAACCCCTTTCATAAGAATGATGATGTGAATTCCTTACATCCTTTAAAATTAATTCATAGTGATGTTGTAGGACCTATTTAAATTATATATTTAAATGGTTCTTTATATTCCATTACATTTTTTAATTATTAAATTAGAATGATTTGGTCATATTTAATTGAAAATAAATATGATGTCTTATCTAAATTCAAGGAATTTAAAACTAGTGTTGAAAATGCATCCAAATTTTCTATTAAGAGATTAAGAACTGACAATGGTTGTGAATATATTAGTAAATATTTTGATTAATTTTAAATTAGTTATTTTATTCAAAGATAATTAATTACTCCTTATTCCCCTTAACAAAATGGTATTGCTGGAAGAAAAAATTGCACCATTATTGAGATAGCTAGAACAATATTGCATTTTGTAAATGTTCCTCCTAGTTCTTATGGGTCAGAGCCATGAATATTATTGTGCATATTATAAATAAGAATAAATACTTAATATTTACATTTTTATAGATAAAAAATACATATATGCTCATAGCATTTCATTTTCTTTCATAAAACTATTTTTTTTGTTACTTTATAGATACTAACTATATTGATAGTGTCTCATCTACATTGTATTTATTAGTAAAATAATTTATTTTGAATCTTGAAATTTTTTTATTAAAATTGTATTGTATTAGATATATTTGTCTTAGATGATAAATTAAATTTTATATATATATATATATATATATATATATATATAAAGTAATGATTATTTTTAATTCATACGAGCTAGTATTTAAATAAATTATATGCATAACATCATGCTTAATTTGACAAAATAATCATGTTTAGTTATTACATTTCGTAAAAAGATCATCATTAGTAGGTTTGGATCTTTTTTTTTAATGATTTCATTTGATTGTTGAGGAAATTTCATGCTAATATACCTAGATACTCTCATTTTATTGTTTTATCATTTGATTGTTTATGCTAACATCTTTATATATTTCATTTGATAATAATATATATTATGAAATGAAAAGTGTAAATAGAGATTATATTATTGGTTATTCATCATTTAATTTACTAATAATTCTATTCATACATCTCTAAACTCATTTCTTTCAATCTCATATTTATTTTATTGGATGATGGCATTTCATGATAAAATTATCCATATTTGATGTACGAGAGGTTATACCTCAATATTTTATTGAAGCATATTAAACTTGAATTTTTTTTGATAAGATTCAAATGATAAAATGAGTTATTTATAATAAGATATCTAATCTTTGGCTAAAATTAGTATCATATTATTAGTAAGTTATTGTATGCACATCACATGATAGTTGGAGATGCTCATCTTGTCAATATTAGAGACATCTAATAATAAATTACATACAATAATTTATATCTTTTCACTAACTTTGCAATCAAATTAGTGAACTTGTTTTCCTTAAAATATGACTTGATTGTTTTAAATTTTTTTTACCATATAAAAACATATGTCATATTTGGATGTACTTGGTTATTGTGATACTAAACATACTATGTTATCATGAATCTATTTTTGCATATTTATTTAAGTTTTGTGTAGATGTACATCACCAAAAATTTAAGCATATTAATGTTCATGCGTATTGTTTTTAAGAGACATTCCTCAATGGTGATATAGATCTTTAGTTCTATCCTAAATATGAATGAGTGGTAGATATCTTCACAAAGCCACTTGGCTACCAAGTTTTGGTATTTTTATGTAGTGTTTGGCCTCTTAGATTTTCCATTAAGGGGGAGTGTGTATGAAAATACCACTTCTTAATGGACATGTGTTCCTTCTTCTTCTCTATACTTCTTTTCATTGTAAAACATTGTAAACTTCATGTGAAAGTTATGTGATTTGAGTAAACAATGTGTGAAATTTTTAATTTTTTCCCCCAATACATAAAATCATATTTTTTAATGGAGGCCCTTATGTTATAAAAATCTCCAAATATTATTAGATGACTATTCATGAGAAACTATGAGATGTAGTCTCATGATCATGCTAGCCTATACTTACTTTATAGTAGTTTATGGATTATAATTCCTTATATTTCAAAAGGTGATGTTTAACATGATGAAGGTTTTTAAATACCTCAATTATGTACATAGTATATTTCCTTTTTTTGAGGTGACTATGAGATTTATACCCACTTAGCATTAAGGGGGAGTTTTAAAACACTTAATGTCTAAGTGGGTTAGTTTAGACCCTTAGGATACTTAGGTGTATAATTAAATGATAATTATTTATTATTTATTAACATGAGGTGAAAACCTCATGTAAATAAATAATAAAACATTATGGTTTATTATTTATTAATTAAAAAAATGATGCTCAAGATGGTTGGACCCATTGGTTACAACGTTCACCTCCCTTCATCCAACATTATAAATTGGGTTTTAACCCTATTGTAAAATATATTTTGTAATTCAAGAAAATAGATGTGGTTGAAATTTGCAAGTGGAAAATATTTACAAAGGTTTTGTGAAGGATTATGTGAATAAGTGAGAAATAAAAAGGATTTGTATTTGGGTGTAGAATTTCTCAACTATATAAAAATAATCTTTGTTTTTTTACCTCTCGAGGTTTTCCCACATCAAATCACCGTGTCACCATGTTCATTGATCTATATGATTTAATATTATTCACTCATCTATATCCATGTATTTCATATTATTTTATATATTTCATGAAAATTATTTTAGTTTTAAGTTATTTTTAGCACATAGATACTCAAACATAGTTAAGATTCTAAGAAAACAAGAATATAATACAGTAATCAAAGGTTGTGTTTTTGAGATTATAATTGCACATCTACAAAGGGAGATTATGATTAGTAAACTTAAAGAATTAAAATTATCTAATGAAAAATATGAATACCTATATCAAAGAATAATTATATGCAACCCAAATATTAAAATACCATAATGATGGGACTTATTTACAGAATCACATATTTGCAGAAGAACAAGATTTGCACATCAAGATAAATTACAAAACAATCCTCATAATTTTTTATTTATCTAAAAAACCAAAATTATATTAATTTTTGAATAGGGAGGACAAAAGTATATATAACCTTAGGGAGGAGATGTCTCATACTCCAATCAAAGTCTCAAATTAAAATATCTAATTTTAGGACTCATGCATAGTATGCATGTACATGATACAAAATATAATTATTTATTATTTATTAACATGAGGTGAAAACCTTGTGTAAATAAATCATAAAACATTATGGTTTATTATTTATTAATTAAATTAAATGATGTTCAAGATTATTGGACCCATTGGTTACAATGGTCACCTCCCTTCATCCAACATTATAAATATGGTTTTAACCCTATTATAAAATATATTTTGTATTTCAAGAAACTGGATGTGGTTAAAATTTGCAAGTGGAAAACATTTACAAAGGTTTTGTGAATAAGTGAGAAATAAGAAGGATTTGTATTTGGGTGTATAATTTATCAATTATATGAAAATAATCTTTGTTTTTTTCCCTCTCGAGGTTTTCCCACATCAAATCACTGTGTCACCATGTTCATTGATCTATATGATTTGATATCATTCACTCATCTAGATCCATGTATTTCATATTATTTTATATATTTCATGAAAATTATTTTAGTTGTAAGTTATTTTTAATACATATATACTCAAACATAGTTAATATTCTAAGAAAACAAGAATATAATGAATGTAATCAAAGGTTGTGTTTTTGAGATTATAATTGCACATCTACAAAGGGAGATTATGATTAGTAAACTTAAAGAATTAAAATTAGCTAATGAAAAATATGAATACATATATCAAAGAATACTTATACACAACCCAAATATTAAAATACCATAATGATGGGACTTATTTACAGAATCACATATTTGCAGAAGAACAAGATTTGCACATCAAGATAAATTACAAAATAATTCGCATAATTTTTTATTTATCTTAAAAAACAAAATTATATTAATTTTTGAATAGGGAGGATAAAATTATATATAATATTATGGAGGAGATGTCTCATACTCCAATCAAAGTCTCAAATTAAAATATCCAATTTTAGGACTCATGCATAGTATGTATGTACATGATACAAAATATAATAATTGGCCAAAAATTCATAGTTATAATATAAATATATACATGCCAAAAATAGAATTAATATTTGAGAATTTTTAGTAATATAATACATGAAAATATATACATTCATATTTAACTATGGTGTTAACTGGGATTGACCTAAAGAATAAGGAGACTGTGAAATTGTCATGAAAATTAAAGTTGACAGAGATATTGTAAGCAAAGAGATAGTATTAGACTAAGGAAGAACATGCAATTATTTATTAAATAAACTTTTAGGCTAAAATATTAATGTAGATGTTGGTTTATTAGCATGCACTACCTATTAGCATACTCAATAGCTTTTAGCATTTCAAATAATGCATAGGTAGCCTTGAATTTTTTATTTATAATATCAAAATTAGGCATAGAAGGTTTGAATATTTTAACAACTTCACTCATCAACCTTAAATTCTTAGTTTTAGAGGCTTAGAATCCTACCCTAAGTTCCTTGACCTTAGTCACTTTATCCTTTGTGAAATTGATAAGCTACGAAATTTCCTTATTGGTTTTATACATGGTGCCTTTTACCTCTACTTTGAAACTATGGACAAATATTTTTAGAAGTATGTTAAAATTTCACTTATTTATCAATTTACCTATATAATTGATTATGTCATTAACCCTAATTTATTTTAAAATCTTAATGTCGACACCAAAAATATGCACACCATGATTTTGAATGTTGAAACATCCTTATACCATCTTAGGACCCCCTTGAGACCAATCTGACCCTTTTACCATAAACAAAGCCTAACCGTAGTTAGTTTGACCAATTAAATTAACCTGCCTCTTTATCCACTCTTTGAATTTTGTCCCTTGACTACCAATGGTCAAGGTGACTATTGAAGGTCACCTTGATCATCGACAGTTAGGGTGCACCTCCTCAACTAGCAACATGCAAGCCACCTACCTTTATTTTCTAAATATAACTCATCTAAATCCATGTGTGAGCCATTGTATGAGTGATTTAAAATTAGGAAACCCAGTTCATATCTTATTACAATTATCTTGCCTTGCCTATAAGAATAAAGGAGCAGGAAGGAGAAGCCCATCTATAATTGTTATCAAGAGTGTGTGCATCTAGAATTCTCTTTTTACAGGTCAATCATCATTAGCAATACAATAAATAAGCTACTACATTAGAGATCCAACTTTATATCATAGCTCCACCAAAGTGCCAAGTACCATTATTCTATCAAAACTATGTCAAAATCCACTAATAAGTCAATCACCTCAAACATCCACCTGATCAACTTTTTACAAGATAGGTACTTGTTTCTCGCATTTAATTAATTTATTTTCCTTTCATAATCAATCTAGCACTAAGCCATCTCTTATAATCCCACTTTGTGATCTTGTTAATTATCCATTCACTAACCCAAATCTACACATAGTAACCACTAATGGTTTGTCCAACCATTGATGGACACTCTGACCATCACTGGTTACCTTAACCACTGATGGTCAATCCAACCATCGATGGTTACTATGGAAATAAACTATAGCAAGCTATTTACACTTACCTACCTCCAACCAAATCTGATTTTCTATGGCCCTACCTATTTATAGACCTCTAACTAATTTTCTAAAGTAGACCCTAATCATCTAGCACTAGTATTAATTAGCTTATCACTATTTTAATCATTTATAGTCTATTTATTTAGAAAGTATCTCTTGTGTTCAATTTTAATACCTTTTGATTATTGATACAAGCACTTCTTATTCTATTTATAAACTTAATTGTTTAAAACATGTGGATTGACATCCCCTGAGGAAGCTCTTGCTTTTGAGATGTAACTATTGCTAGGTAATCCACTCAGCTATCTATCTAACAAAAAAAATTTCTTTAGTGCTTTATTATTTGTAAGTTATCCTCCTAAGTCAAAGAGGATTTATTCACAATCATTTGATTCAATGCATGCAAAATCAAATAGTCTTTTCATACCTATATTTAGTTTCTAATTCTTCCTTTCTTGAAATATAATCTAAAATTCATTGAAATATTTTGGCATGCCTGGTGGGACCTTGAATATTTACTTTAGGTTTATTTTATTTGCATCTGTATGCTCTTCTCTCTATCTATGCTCATTTTCAAAATTATATATTTTTTGGGCTTAAAATTAAGTGCATACATTGATTGCTTGTAAGTTTAGCTCACATAGTTTAACTTAAAGAAAAGTAATCTATTATAACACACACTAAACCAAGCCACTTTCATAAATTAAACATAAAACAAACTTGAGACAAGGCTTGACTAGGATTTCATCACCTAGTAGTAACCTTACCCTTTCCTAGCTATCCTACTTGGAGGTCATTATCAAGTGGAGAACTAACTCAGCTTTTTAGTTAATTATGAACTCTGGATATCAATATATATTGGCTAAGCACCCAACACCCTTATTGATGTGGTGTGTGAATTAAAGGGGTAGGCCCCAATACCAATCCATGTATTGATTTCAATATAGATTATTTTTGAGAACCTAAACATAACCTAAAACCAACCTTAGACTTCCTCTCTAGTACCCACTCTATAAACCAATTTTAGTCACACAATTTCTTAAGGCATAAGACAAAAGAGGGATTAATTAAAAATCTAAGGCTTAATGTATATTTTAGAGTATGATTTGATTTATTTGATCATTTATTGTCTTCTTTCTATTTGAGTAGTTAGGTTATTTGTGCTTTCTCTCCCCCTATCTCATATGGTTCTTACTCGTTAACAACAAAGGAACCTTATGGAGCAAAATCCATCACCAAACCAACCTACATATTCCACCTTTTCATCCATGGACTATATCTCTAAATCCATAGATTCTTCTCATTCCTCAGGAAGTCATTCTTTCCCTTAGGAAGTTTCCTAAGGAGACACATATTTTTCCACCTTCCTAGATAAGAATCCTATGGCCCTAAAACATTATCTTACAACCATGTCTTACCATACACCATGTTTCACCCCACCCAGGTATCCATCTTATGGCATACTTCTCCACCTCATGGGGAGCACCTCTATTGCCATAGTTACAACTCAACTATTGGCTATTCAAGCCTCTTCATCTAGCAACAATCCCTTTGAGACTACTATATACAACCAACTAACCTAAACTATAAATGCCCTTATAACTTCCATTCCTACCAATAACTCCTCCACCTTAGGAGTAAGCCAACCTCTATCCACTTACACTCCCTCCACTATGGAAGTGCCTACCTTTAACGTTACCAACCTTCCTTCAACTACCCCTAATCCATCAACCACTACCCTGATTCAAAGCCTTGTGGTGTACATACCCTCCACCTTACCACTTATTAGTATAAGGGTCTCCACCCTTTTAGCGATCACCAACCCAACTATCACTCCTATCCAACAAATCTTACATCAAACCTAGGCTATACACCTAACCTACAAGGGCATGTACCCCTACCCACCACCCAACCACCTCATCTACCTACCCTTATATACCTTCTACCCAACCATTGGTATCCACATACCAATATATGGAAACCTTCTAACCTTCCACCCACTATCAGTATGTCACCCAACTACCACAATAGTATACACCTTATAGCTTTTTGGGTGCACAACCCCAAGAGGACCTAATGAAGATGCTTATATACAAGATGACCACCTTATTTTCATCTATATTGGGTACTCACAATATCTTGTCATATGACCAAATCTGTAATGAGCCCATCCATCCATACCTATCAAGCCATATCCTCCCCAATGGGAACTTCCCAAGTTCTCTAAATTCTTAAGGAGGATCCCCAATAACACCTTAGGGTATTTAAGCATGCTTATTATCTAATTACCTATGATGATGTCCTCCTTATTTTCACCTTCCCCATGTCCCTATTTGGTTCAAAATTGGATTGGTATAGTGCCATACCCAAACACTCCCTCTTCTCTTTCACCCAATTGGCACAAACTTTCTTAGACTTGGTTTTGATCAATATCTCCAAGAAAGTTTCTATCTTCGATCTCTACTCTATCTGGTAGTTTGAGGATGAATCCATTGTTGATTTTATAGCTCATTAGAAGATCTTAATTAACTAACTCTCCTTTTCCTTTCCTCAACCCAAACTCATATAGCTCTTTTCTTAGACATATGGCAATCATATCTCCTCTACACTCTATGTACAAAGATTCTAAAACTTTGATGAAGCATTTACCATGGTGCATAAGTTAGATATTAGATCTATTGATGAAGGAAAGCTAAAACTAAAAAAAAGGAACTCCACTTATAAAACTAGTGAGGCCTCTTCTTCCAAACTAAATAACTAGTCTAATACCAATACCCGGGCTAAGGAAACTACAAATGTAATTGTCCTTAAGGTTATTCCTCCACTATTCATCAACCAAACAAATACCTTTAGTTCTTTAAAGCAAAACATGAGGAACCAAAACCATAACAACCAAAATTAATTCACACTACTTGGAGAATCTCATGCTTCAATCTTGGAGAATTTATTGAAAGATAATATCATTCAACTTACTCCTATAAAACCCCATTAGTAGTTTGATTCCTCTCATCCTACACCTATTTGGTACAATGTGAATGATTAGTGTGCCTTCCATTGGGTAAAAGGACATGACATTAGTAAGTGCAATACCTTCAAGAGCCTTGTCTAATCCCTCATTGACAAGGGGGAGATCAAATTAAATAACCCCAATGCACCATCAAACTAAGCCCTTTATATATTCAATCAAATTTTTCCAAACCATGATCCTACCAAGAATCAA
The DNA here is from genome assembly GCA_037957365.1 of Torreya grandis. Classification (NCBI taxonomy): domain Eukaryota; kingdom Viridiplantae; phylum Streptophyta; class Pinopsida; order Cupressales; family Taxaceae; genus Torreya; species Torreya grandis. The sequence goes on along the minus strand of JARHVA010002999.1, from coordinate 638,262 downwards.
ATTAACTAGATCAAGTGTTCTCATGATGCCCATACAATCAATATGGTCCTTTATGCACTCATTAATGAACTACCTAATACCTAATCTCTCATTTTTTTTCTTTCTCTACTTGCTAAGGTAGTGGGGTCACCTTCCCTTCCTTCACAAACCCAAATTGAGGAAATACTATCTTCTCCCCCTCCACTTATTAAGGTAGTGGAGTCTTTAACCACTCTTTCAACTGATACACCAAAACAACCAACCATCACCACTTTACCTTTACCTTTAACTACTAAGCAACTCACCCTTCCCTCAAAAATCATTCCCAAAGAGGAAGTCCCTATGTTCACTCTTCCCATAGAGGAACCACATATCTCAACCTTACATCCTTTAATTGAGGAGGAGGACAAGGTTATCATCTCTCTTTCCCAATTAATGGGTCTATCCTTTGACTATTTACTACCCTAAGAACCAAACCAATCTATAAACCATTCTCTAGACTAGTCTAGAGATTGGCTTTTGTTTCTAAACCCAATTTAGACCAAGCTATCTATTGGTATAAACTAGGCCTCCCTTACATTACTAGACTAGAACCTTCAACCTTTTCTTTGGTAGACCACCCCCTCACCTCTATTGACTAACCTATTTCTATATCTACCAAACCAACCAACCCTCAACCACCTAATTCAACCATGACCCAAGTAACCAAACCCCCTTTTGTCACCCCAACCAAATCAACCAAATGCCTTAGTACTTTCTTTACACCATGCCTTAGTCATCCATATGTGAAGATGGACCTAACACTTCAAACCCACAAACCAAGTGCCAAACTAAAGAAACTAAAGAGGTAAAGCCACCCAAAGGCCCAAATTTTACTTTTCTCAACATTTTCCTCAATTTTATGACCTCATCCCTCTACCTTGAGTAGTAAGCCCATTATCTCTACCAAAACCCCATCAACTCTTTTGGTTACACCTCTGTATTTTCTTTTTGATGCACCTCTCTTCACCACACTAACAATACCTAGGCTACCTAACTTACAATTTTCTACCTCTAGCTCATCAACCTCCTTGTCTAAACCAAATCCATCAACCAAGTGTACCACCTTACCTAAGGCACATATCACCAAACCTACTTCCAAACAACCTTCTACCTCAACAACCAAATCTAATACCACTAAACCCTTACCACCTTTAGTTGAATCTTACTCGACCATTTTCCATGGGCTATTACAAAATTCTTAAGCCATCAGACCCTTTAACCCCCTTACTTTAAAACATGTCTGGTATAATGACCACCAAGTGTGTTTTTATCATATGAAACCCATCCATAACATGAAGAAATACAAAGCTCTCCAAACCATTATCCACTAGCTTTATGATGAGGATGATCTATTAATAGATGAACCTCCCATAAGACCTATATTGATCCTAATAACAACCACACCTACCCAACACTTACCTACTCCTTCACTCTCACCTCAGAGTGAAAATGAGTCTAACCAATCTTCTACCCCAACTCCCCCTCCTATCCATACTATCAATGTGGTCATAAGATCATAATAGAAGGATAAAGGGAAGGCTAAGGTGTCCATTCCTTAGACATATCCATTCTCCACCTCCAAAATAACTCAAACCCATCCATCTCCATCTTTAACCCAACCTAAAGCATCTATTTTAGGTACCTCCCAATCTAACCCCTCATAATCCATCAAGAGAGTTATCTTCAAGTAACTTCAACAAACCTTAGCGAAGATGATATTTTATAAGTTGATCTCTACCTCTTCTTATCACTACCAAGCACTAATAGAGGCTTTTCAATCTAAAGAGATCTAGCCCAAAGATCCCCAACATCTAGCAACATTTATTGGTGCCCTTTAAATTTCTAACCTTGTTACTTTTAAGGATTCAAAATACCCTCTATTTATCTAGATGACCCAAATATCCCTTTCTTTATTACTACTTACATCAACCAAAACCACATAAAATACATCATGATTTATGGGGGAGATATTATTAACATCATCTCCTCTTATGCCTATAACCAACTCAACCTATCAGACAATGTCATGTCTAAAACCTCAGCTGTCCTTCAGTCATTTAACAATACCATGGCCACTACCTTGGGAATTGTCATCCTTAATATTTATCTAGGACGCCTATGCTCCCCAAACTCTTCTATGTAGTGGAAGGTGAATTTTAATACAATGTTTTGTTGGGATGACCTTGGATCCACTCCATGGGTTACATCCCCTCCAACCTTCACCATTGCATCAAGTTTGAGTACAAAGGACAAGTCATCACCATCCAAGATAACCCAAGTCCTTTCTTGCCATGCAATATGACCTATCACCCCAATGATGTCCTCATACCTCCATCTAGCACACCCTTAGTGACTAAATACCAACCTTTAACCAAAAAAGTGGATATCATATCCCCTTCCACCAATGAGGCATCCACCAATTCCTCTATGCCTTTAGATCAAATACCCACCATGGACCCTTTAGAATGAACATTCTATCACCTTTCACTGGGGGAATATCACTTTTTATCTCTTAATGCTTTCCCTACTCCTCACAAGTATGGGAAACCTACTAACCAACCAAGATTTGATTCCAAAATTAGAATCATTATTCCCTTTGGACCTCCCTACTATCAAACACATTTTCTCTATAGGGGAATCAACAAACCTTTTGGTGATTCTACCACCTCTCTTTCACCTTGACCATTTACTACTATCTTTGCTTACATAGATAAATCAATCTTTACCAAGACATACCTCTATCAATGTACTTAGAAAGGATTTGGCCTTGGGAAATATGAACATGTCCCACATAATTTTATTTCATTGAGACCAGAAAGCCTCATGAGAAACATGGACTTGGATTCATCTTACCTAACACTAATAAAACCAAACCCCCTAATATTACCATTATTGAATAAGACACCCCTTCCTCACCAACCTTTCCCCTGTTTAAATGTGAAGATGATGATATCATCCCACCTAACTTTTTTTATGTCAACATGATCAGCCTTGAACCCCTAATTTATCAAAAGGAAGGGGAAATTGTAACTATCCCTTTGACCTATCTTGAGATGATAGGAGAAGACTTTCTTACCATTAACACTATCCAGTGCCAAGATGATGACTCTATTCTCACCTACTTTGTTACCCTAGATTATTCCATCCAAAAATCCATTCCTCTTGATAATTCAACCATGTTAAATGAATCCATCATGGATATCAACTTGGGCACTCTAAAAAACCCCCATATTGTTAAAATCAACCAATCACTAAATGTTAAGGAACTTCCTCTCTTTCTTCCAAGACCATAACATAACATTCACTTGGTCTTATAGTGACATGCCTAGAATTGACCCCACCATTGCTACCCATAATATAGTTACCCATTGTGATGCCAAGCTCATCAAGCAAAAAAATTGATGTGTGTATCCTCGCATAGCCCTTCTCATCAAAGAAGAGCTTCAGTGTCTTCTCTCTATCAATTTCATTCAACCCATTGACTATCTCCAATGGGTCTTGAATGTTTTATCTATCACCAAAGCCATAAGGGGACTATTCATTTATGTGTAATTTCATGAAATCAACCTCATTTTCCCCAAAGATGACTTTTCTCTACCAAGCATCAACTAGCTTGTTGATCTTATAGCTATCCACAAGATGTTCTCTCATAGATGGAATCTTAGGATATAATTAGATCCTAATTACTCCTAAATATCAGCACAAAACCACCTTTACCACCCCTTGGAGAACCTTTTGATATAGGGTCATGCCTTTTAGACTAAATAATGCTAGTGTAACCTACCAATGTGCCATGACTTATATCTACCATGACCTTATCCATAAGATTGTAGAGGACTATGTGGGTGACCTTCTCATAAAATCCAAACTCCAAAAAGATCACTTGTCTATTCTTGAGATCATCTATGAGTGCCTCATCCATTATCATGTCTACCTTAACCCAAATAATTACATTTTTTATGGTCTTGTTAGGAAATATTCTTGGATTTATCATGTCCCTTCAAGGAATAGAAGTTGATCCCACCAAGATCAAATTTATCCTCAACATGCTTCCTCTCATCAACCTTAAAAAACTTCATAGTTTGCAAGGAAAGCTTCAATCCATTCATCACTTTATCTCCCAGAGTTTAGAATGATGCCAACCCTTCCACCACCTTCTGAAGAAGGATATATATTTTAAGTGGAATAAAAACTATCAAAAGGTCTTTGATTTACTCAAAAAGTACCTTTTTTCTCCACCTATCCTTACCCCTCCCAAGGATGACCAACATTTCTACCTTTATATCTCATCTACTAATCTCTCCTTAGGTGTAATGTTTGCTCATTAGGATGAGCAACATAGAGACCAAGCCATCTACTACATTAGCCACACACCTATAGAGTATGAGACTTAGTATACCCATACTGAGAAACTTTGCTTGGATTTACTCTTTGTGGCCACCAAAATTTACCACTACCTTATTAACCATATAATCTATGCCATATCCAACATTGACCCACTCAAGTACATGCACTCCAAGCTGTACCAAACCCAACATATGGCATGGATCATGCTCTTCATAGGGTTTGATCTTAAGTTCCTCAAACAAAAGTCAATCAAGGGGAAAGTCATTACTAACCAATTGGTTGAGGCACCTTTAGTAGATAATCAACCTCCTCTTCTTGAGTTCCTCGATGAGTCAATTGCAACCCTCTCTTAGGTGGATTTTACCTATCAAGTCACCATGTTCTTTGATGGATCAAAGTGTCAGTGTGATGTTGGAACTGGTATCATCCTTATCCCCTTTGATGGTGAGCCTCTTCCTTTGTCCTTCAAGATTGAATTTAAATGTATAAACAATATGGTTAAGTATGAAGCCCTAGAAATAGGCCTTCAAATTACCTTATCCCTAGCAGTAAAAAAAAATCAGCATATTTGGTGACTCTTAACTTTTGGTTAATCAAATTAATGTCTCTTACTATTGTAAGATTGATGTCTTGCAATAGTACAAGCAACTAGTTAATAACTCTTAACATCATTTGAAAACTACCACATCTAATTAACCCCATGATCTATTAATAAGTTCATCGATACTATGGCTTCCTTTAGCTCTCAGATCTAATCTACACCCTCTGATTCTAAGTTATCTATCATTATCCATAGAATCACCTAGCCTTCTTAATTCAAACTAGATTATCCCACCATTTTTAATGTAGAGGAGATTAAAATTGACCTTTGGTATCAACAAATCTTCAAATATCTCAACCTTTTCATAGTTCCTTCTAGTCTTTCTAGGAATGCTCAAAGAGCCTTTATCTAGAATACCTCACATTATACCATACTAGGGGGTATCCTTTATAATCATGGCTTTGATGGTCTTCTCTTCTATTTCTTACATAGTCAAGAAGCCTCTCATGCTATCAAGGAAACACATGATGAAATCTATGGGGGAAACTTCAATGGCCTCACCAAAGCTAAATGTATCCTTCATCTCATCTATTACTAGCCTACCCTTAATTGATGCTATTGTGATTATGTGAGAAAGTGTGTCAAGTGCTAATAACATATCAATTTGAATCATGCACCTAGCCACAATATTTGATCTTTCACTAATTTTTGGCCCTTTTCACAATGGGGTCTCAAACTCATTGGTGAAATTAATCCCCATTCTTCATAGTGACATCACTCTATCATCACTACAACTGAATATTTTACCAAGTGGGTAGATGTTATTCCTTTAGTCTTAACCAAAGTAAAGAATATTGTCAACTTTATCAACCATCACATCATATATCATTTTGGTGTTCCTCATAATATTATCACCAATAATGGTAAATATTTTAAAAACAAACAAGTCTAGGGTCTATGTGATGCATTCAACATTAAGTTAAGCTTTCCTCACCCTATCTCCCTCAAGTGAATGGACAAGTTGAGGCCTCTACAAAAACTCTTAATAACATGCTAACTAAATTAGTTAATGCATTTAGTTAGGATTGGAATTTGCACATTCCCTTTTCCCTATGGGCATATCATACAAGCATTATGATCCCTATAGGTGCTACACCTTTTTATATTATGTTTGGAGTGGTGGCCATCTTGCCTATTGAATTACAAATCCCATCTCTTTGCATATCTTTCAAGGAGCTCATTTTTTAGGATGATTATCATTAGCATCATTTAGATTAGCTTGAGCTACTTGAATAGCATCATTTAGTATTCCTTACCCATCTACATGTCTAACAAGAGCATGTAAAACATGCCTATAATAAACACCTTAAAGTTCAAGAATTTAACATCAAAGACCTCATCCTAAAGGAAAACCAACTTGTCACTAATATGGAAAAAAGAAAATGAGACAAGTTTGTTTTCAATTGGATTAAAACCTATATCATAACCCACAAGTATGGTTCAAGAGCTTACCAGTTGTCTTCTCTCAAAGACCACCTAGAACTTGAGCCCCTCAATGCTTCACATCTGCATCCATTATTTTGTTAAGAAAGATCAAGTTCACATTTTTTTTTAACTTAAGCTCATCCCTTAATATCTACCCTCATTCACCTCCCTATTTTAGGGGAAACTTATCTAAATTGAATCGTGTGATTATCCATCACCATCATAGCCTAATATTGAATAATGGGTACCACAAATCTACCCATGGCATGATTCTCATGTTACTTTCCACCCCTTTCACAAGATGGATTCCCATGATTGTTGTCACCTAAAACTCTTCGCACCTAGTCAACCTTTTTGCACTTTTAGTTTTTCCTTCATAAAGGTAAACCCTTAAGCCTGTATAAGCAAGTCTATGTCAAGAAAAATTAAAAACTAAAAACATCTATCATTAGAAATCATGGGTCAGCCCTAACATTCATAGATTTCTCCCTTGAAGTACAACTATTGAAAAATCTATTTAAAATTGTCAAAACATAAGGTGGAATGCTCCATTGAAGGATAGCTATCAAAAAGCATTAAACAAATAAAATAAACTTAGACCACTCCCTTGAAGGATGATAGAGTAAATTATTTTTTCAAAGCCATAGAAATTACTTGGAAGCTTCTCGCATCGATCAACTTCCCATATAAAATGATAAAACAAAGACCCATTATCATAGTCACAACAAAATCAAACTAATTATAAAATCTACAATCAACTCTCACACAACATAATATGGTGTAAACCACAATCGAATTTCACAAGTATAATTCTCACATTGATCAATCTATAATTTATATGACATAGAATTATTTATATTAACTCTTTAGACACCTAAAGAAGAGGCATTTTAGTCTCACAAGAAGGTTCCATTTCCATCCATTTCCCCTTTATACCCTATAAGCAAGGAATTTTTGAGCTTATTTAAAATTATGTGGTCAAGACACCTTTTTAACCAGCTAACAAATGCTAATGCAAAGCATTAAAAGAGATTATGTTCATTAAGCCAATCTAACTTTAGTTTTATTTTAGTCCTTGTCAATAAAGAAACATCACACCCTCTTCTTATCTAGTCATGACTAGTTGATATTTTCATTAAGGTGTTTATATCTTGATTACATTATTTATCCTCCCATCTAGTGTTTTTAATTAAACTCCCTCATAAATTTTATCTTAAAACAAATTAACAACAAGCATAACCATAACCATAACATGCATGATAAAATCATAACATCCATAAGTAATTAAAACAATCAACCATTTTCCACCACATGTGTAAAATATAAATAATGAAATCTAAATACTAATTAAGATTTAGCATGTCATAAGAAAACAAGAATCATACCCATAAATCGAAGCCATTTCATGCATAACTAGTTAAGTCTACATCAGTGTCTAGCATCCATAACATCACATCATAAACATTAAACATCAACACAAACCATAAACCATAAACATGAGCATAAACAATGATCATATGTCTATAACTCATGATTTAAATAACATAATAATGGATACAAAAAATATACATGTCTCTCCCTCTCAAAATGTACATCCCACCACATCAACTGGTATGCTAGAATCAAAATGATATACACATTTCATAATCTAGTCATATCCTATCTATGCCTTAGGGGCACCAATATCTCCTAGAGATATACTAAATCTTGGCACCTACCCACCTACTATACCTACCAATCAATTAGATGTATTTATCTATCTAGCTGTAGATGCTATCCACTGATTTGGAGTTGCCACACTAGCACTACCTACCAAGCTAGCTCTATACTCACCCCATTAGGGCACTTATCGACACTATGTCAAAACTATGGCCTCATAATATCATATCTCCTCCATTATATCCAAGCATCATGCCATGGGGATCATGCTTGATAGACCTATCTATGTTGTAACTGCTCTTCCTCCTCTTTGCCTCAGAAAGTCCCTCTCCTATGTAATCAAGGTGAGTAAAGACTATACCTATTCCCTATCACCTGTGAGAGTAGCAACCTAATCGTATAAGGTAGAAACTTGACCCTATAAGGTGGCCACCTAACCATATAATGGTATGACATATACCTATGCAATGGCTAATACCACTCCTACCTATCCATTTGGGCTAGCCCCCTATAGATATGCCCTCTAGCACCCTCTCCCAATTGGGTCCATAGCCATTAGCCTCATAACTCCATCATCCCCACCAATATCTACCACTACATATAATGGCTGGTACCATGCCATGTACCCATATATAAACCTAGTGTCATCTATTTGTGTCTTAGCTAGCAACTCCTCATGGTCTAACAAAGTCATCATAGGATGTGAATCTAGTAAAAAAATATCTACGTATTCATGTTGGTACCTCAATAATGTGCTTGGAATAACCTACACCAAGCTAAAATATCTATGAACCCTATCAAAAGGGATTAGCTCCACCTCCCAATCTAGTTTACCGAATATCCATCTATAACTTTATAGGGAGAGTGTCTACCTCTTGTAACCAGGCCATACTAAAAACTAAACATAAGGTCTCTAGGTGATGTCACCAATCACTACTGCACCTAGTGTACCCATAAACCAATCAAAATCATGGGACCCACCCCCTACACCTAAAGTGGGAAATTCACCACTTCACCTCATAAAACCAACTGAGAACTCAATCTGCATGTATCTTACCTAGGACAATCCCACTAGCCTTAGCACCTAAATATACTCATAGACCTAACAATGAAGAAACAAGATGATACTAATACCATATATCTTGTGGGCCCTAAAACCCAATAAATCAATATATATCTATATCAGGAGAACATGCACCCAGCCAAAAATAGTCCACCCTAGTAGCAATTCCACCAACACCCGTAGTAGCAAATATGGGAACATCCCACTACTCAAGTCAGGAAGAGCAAAGTAGGAGATGGATATCATAATCATCATTGTGATTTTCCTCTCACCTAGATCCATATTTTATAGTGTGTTATATTTAAACCCACTAGCATGCCATTAGACTTGATCATTGTCATCTCCATATAGAAGCTCCATGAGCTCTTCTCACTCCATATAATAAATTAGGTCACCCTAGAGTAGAAGTTATGTGATATTATGAGCATCCTTAGGTAAGATCTTCATCTTATTAGTCAATAGTAAGAATTTTTTCATATATATATCCCATCTCTCAATGAGCACTATGGCCATAGATGCATCTTGAGGCACATGCTGATAGTGCCTCATTGCCCCTAATCCAACCTCCTCCATATGAGCCTAGTTAGCAGGGGTCATCCCTTACTATATATTTGTGAATATGAATGACACTCAGTCACACATATCTATCTACTCCCTAACCTATACCAATTTGAGAACAAATCTTAGCTCCTTCTACTAGACTTACCTACCCTTAGCCTATTTTTACCATTTCCCCTCTTAACATCACCCACCTATAAATACTGACACCTTTTTTTACCAAACTTAAACAAAGATAGTTTTTTATCATTAAAAAAAATGTAGACACATCAACTACTAACAGTCATGGTGATTTCCAATGATCAGGTGTCCATCATTCCATGGGTATCGACTGTCGATGGTCAGACTTGATCGTCGACAGTGACTATGGGTATTTCATTAATAGAACACTCAAACCTTACCATAACCTAAAGACTACCTAAAATGCAACTAAACTACCTACATTTCTACCTTAAGGTCCCAACCCACCCCATTTTACCTACACACCTAATCAATTTCCAATATTACTTACAAATTTTCCCACAATTCCAAAAAAAACCCTAACTAGGGCATAACAAACCAAACCTAAGCATTTGAACCTACCCTAACATCCCAACCCAATATAAATGCATACAATCAAGCTAATATATCAAATTAAGGACATATCCTACCTCATTTTGTGACTACTACCATGGAGTCAGTGATAGGCCTACTCATCCTTACCCATGCCTGCATGCTCCCTACATCCTACTTGGTCCCCTCAGTCTACTCTCTACCTCAACTAGTAGTCAACCTCTACCTTGGCCATCCTTATTAGTAAGATATTTGCCTAAAATAATGACAATAACTAGATCTCAAATTTAATAATAGCCATAGTAACAATGAGATAAAATTAATTCTATTTTTACTTTTGACCACTAGGCTTTTAGGGTTTTCACCCTGATCATCGATGGTCAGGGTGACTATCGATGATCACCCTTGTGCACCTTGACTGATGATATTTAGGTGCCTCACCCATTTTTATTTCACCTTAACATACCATTTTCTATAGTATTAATCACCCATTTTTACCCACCCTTAGAAACTACCTTCTCCACCCAACCTAACCACCTTGTCACCTTGCCATTGGTCCATTTCAACTTGAGTAGCATGCATTTTGTGACACCTTTTTTTTTGGTCCTTTGAATATAGAAAAAAAATTATCATGTTAATAAATTTTTAAACTCATTCCACCTTGCATTTACCTAATATACTTGTGTCTTCTTGGGAGCACTTCCTACCTTGGATACCCACCGAAACATAGGCATCATCTAGAAGACTTGATAAGAATAACCTGATCAACTATGCCTAATGTTGTGACTTGATTACCTTGTCACTTATTCTTCTATCACTGACCCTTATTTTTAAAAACTATGACAAGATCATCAATGAATTATTTTAGCTCACACTTTTTTTATCATACTTTGTGTGTTTATTTACACTTCAATGCCCAACTTATCACCCACCTTCATGATGTTAACCTTCATTATCACATTCACCCACCTTATCAAACCTACAGTTGATTTTGTTTTACATTATCGACTCCTATTTTGAGGGGGAACACCTCTTCTCATATTCAAGGCAATCAAACCTTCAAATGGAAATCAATTTTTGTTTTATAGCTTGTTAATTCAAAACCACATAATAAAAAAGGGTAAAATTTAGACACCAAAAATCCATACACCATGATTTTGAATGTTTAAACATCCCAAGACCATTTTAGGACCCTCTTAGGACCAATCTAACCCTTTGATCATAAACCAAGCCTAACCATAGTCAATTTGACCAACTAACTTAACCTACCCCTTTGGCCACTCTTTCAATGTTAGCCCTTGACTGTTAATGATCAAGGTGACTGTCAATGATCACCCTGACTCCGATGGTCAAGGTGTATCTTATCAACCAATAACATGAAATCCACCCATCTTGATTTGTATAAATATAAATCATCTAAATCCATGTGTAAGCCATTCTATGAGCGAGTTAAAATTAGGAAGCCTAGTTCATGTCTTATTGTAACTCTTTTAACTTGCCTATAAGAAGAGAGAAGGAAGGTGAAGCCCACATGTAATTGTTATTAATAGCTTGTGCATCTAGAATTATCTTTTTACAAATCAATCATCATCAATAATCCAACAAACTAGTTAATATATTAGAGATCCAACTTTCCACCATAGCTCCACCAAAGTACTAAGTACCATTACTCTATTGAAATCATGTCAGACTCCACCAATAGGTCAATCACCTCAAACATCCACTTGATCATATTTTTTCAAGATAAGTACTTGATTTCCTAAATTAAATTACTTTATTTGCCTTTTTTAATCAACCCAATAGTAACCCATCTCCTAAATTCCCACTTTGTGATCTTATCAATTAGCCATTCACCAACCCAGATCTACACATGGTAATTATTAGTGGTTGTCTCAACTACTAATATTTTTTCCAACCATCAGTGATCACCCTAACCATCAATGGTCACCTTAACCACCAACTATTAATAAAACCATCGACGATCACTATGGTAGTAAATTTTAGCAAGTTATTTTCACCTACTTACCCCCAACTAAATATGATTTTTTGTGTCCCTACCTATTCATAGACATCTACCTAATTTTTTTAAGTAGACCCTAATCATCTAGCACTAGTATTAATTAACTTATCATTATTTTAATCATTTATAGTCTATTTCTTTGACAAGTATCACTTGTGTTCAATTTAAGTACCTTTTGATTATTGATGCAATTACTTTCTATTCTATATATAAACTTAATTATTTAAAACATGTGGCTTGACATCCCCCAAGGAAACTCTTGCTTTCCAGATCTAGATATTACTAGGAAATCCAATCATTTATCTATCTAATAAAAAAAATTCTATTTAATTCTTTCTTATTTGTAGGTCATCCTCCCAAACCAAAGAGGAATTATTCACAATCATCTGATTCAATGTGCACACAATCAAATAGGTTTTTCAACCATACCCATATTTAGTTTATTCTTCTTCCTTTCTTGAAATATAAGTTGAAAGTAACTAAAACACTTAATGGCCTCCTTTTCTTGGAATTTTAATTAGGCTATCAAAACTTTCATCTAATTTTGTCACTAAAAATCACCATCTCTCTTTGGAATTACATAGTTAAGGCTTGAGTTGCCTAGGGGAGCAGTCATCAAATTAAAATGACTATATGCATTATTTCTTGTGAATTAGACCAATAAGTTGACTTTTCTCTTTAGTTATTTCAATTGGTGTCAAAACTTTATTATTTTCCCCCATTCAAGTTATGACTTTCCCCTAGAAGTCCTGATAGTCTTAAAAATGTCACACAACCTGGTAGTTGTGCTTTATACATTAACTACAATCTCCCTATGAAATTGAATGATTTGATATTAGAGTATTACTTATTTATCTTATTCTTAAATTATTTAAATTTATTTATTTTCCTCCCTTGTTATTTATATAATATCATAAAGGTCCTTTGTGTACTCTATGGGGTTATTCAAGGTTTTATTTTGTTTATTATTAAGGGGAATATATTTTCCTTTTGCTCTAATTTCATTTCTTCCCTTGTGATACTATCCACTCCCTTCCTATTCCTCAATATTTGAACTATACCACTTTAAAAAAAAAAATGGGTGCTTATCATAGGCAATATAGTGAGGACCAAGCCCATCCTATCCTTCTTCCTTTCTTTTGACTCCTTAACCTAGGCAGGCATAATGAGTCCCTATTTTTCTAGTTGAATGGTCTCTAAAGTAGTGGAAGGTGGTATGAAAACTAGTGGAATGATGTAATCACTAATTTGGATAAGGATTTGGGGAAGTGGAGGAATGAACCTACTCCATTCTTAAGGAATCATTTGGGTTGTAGTCTCTACTATGTATCTAGTTTACCTCAGAGTTATTATGATATTCATTATTAAGGATTTAGCTAAATTTGAATGGGATATGGATAAATATAACTAGGTAGATGTCCTTGGTGGAGCTTAAGGGTTTAAGATAGATTTTGTGTATAAATATTCAAAATGGACCTTGTTTTTAGGGTCTTGATGCCTAGCCATTATTGAGATAATGGTTGAATGAATAAAATAATATAATTTTTTTGAGATTGGACCTAAAGAATCATAAACCTATTGCTTAGTCTACTCAATGTGAGAATGGGGATGCAATGATTATATTTACTTACAGTACCTCTACAAGAACTCAAATGGAGAGTGATACTAAAGTTGGGATAGTGGATGGTAAATTAACCGTTTGAGAATCTTTAAAAATAATAAAATAAGATAGGGATGACACTACCTTATTCAAATCCTACATTTATTATTTAGTGAGAATATTTGTACTTCAGATGGAAGATAATGTATCTATTAGATCAAAAGGTATTGAAGTAGTGGATTTAGGGGAGAGACTTATATTGAAGGTTATATATGCTTGATTGAGGCCCAGAGTAAGGACTTATTACAATGTGTATTTTGTATCTTTCTTCAATGTCTAGTATCTAATCTCAATTCCTTGTTCCATTCCTTCATCTTACCCAATATTTATATGTCTACAAGTTCCTCTTCATTTGTCATCTCAAATATATTTGTTCCTTCTTTTAGATCTATGTTTTTTCTAGAGACCCACTCCTCTTTAGTTCCCCATATTTTATTTTCTTTGTCATTGTTCAACACATGGAAAACCTTCACTTATTTTGTTCTTATTTTATGACTCTCCTTTCTCTCCTCTAATTTCTCATGTAGAAGGCCTCTTTTGGTGAGTGTAAAGTCAACATATCTTTCTTCTAGTGGTACAATTAAAGGTAAAAATATACGATTCTTGGGATTCCTCTTATAGGTTACCATGGGTGGCTTGGTGATTACAAGGACTTTCCCTAAAGTGGATGGAGTGGGGGATTAAGTGACTTAAATAATCAAAGGTGGAAGTGTGGTAGAAATGGTAGGATAAATAAGAGATGCATATATTGGAATTATAGAAAACACATTCAAAGAGGATGGATGTGTTAAAATTAAAATCATGGAAGTTATTGATGCAAAATCACCCTATAAAAACATGAAGAGGCTCACATGTTAGACTATAGTCAAAGGGAGTAGTGGTGAATTTTTTTTTTCTACATATTGAACTATAGGAGATGAATCCTTGGTAGACACTATAGGAAACTACATTTTTATCTTCAACTGAGGTGCCAGTAGTCCATTTAGAATCTTCTTTCTTACTTGGATATCTACCTCCCCTTGAGGGGCACCTTCCTCTAGAATAACTTTTCTTTATTTTATGGAAGGGGCTAATCATGATCTAGTGATATTTGAGCATGTGGATAACATAAATAATAGATTATAGCCTTATTTGCTTACTCCAATATCTTATTCACTTAGTCCCTTTTATGGAGTAATCATATTAGATGGCCTTGGATACCACCATAGGCATTTTATGTTGAGTCATGTGTCCATAAACCTTAGAATCATATACAACATTCATGAAAATAGATGGACATATGGAATATGGAATCCATTCCTTGAATGATCTCCAAGTTACTATCTCAATTTGACCTTGGGATGCAAATATTTATATTGTGCCTAGCTCATCCCATAGTGGGTTCTAGTCCTCTCGATTGAGTTGAAGTACCTCCTTAGTGTTTATTGCATCTGGTTGATGCTCAAAGGAACCTTATGATAATATCATTAATGTTTAGTAGCTAGGTACTCATCCACACTATTATAAATTTGGAAGGCTATCTCTTACTTAGTTACCTTATCATGAATGAAATGAGGGAGATTCATAGGGGCAACCCTAGTTATTTCTATCATGATTACAATACAATTAGGGTAAATCTAGTACTCCCATATTCATAATAGTTTTATTTATGTTCTCTAAAATTCAAGGCATAGATAAACCATAAATATCTTGGTATACCATTAGGTATACCTTTTATATAATTCTCTTTATTTCTCTCCTTAACCAATAAACATGTATTAGAGAGAAGACATCGTAAACCCTATGGTTCACATTGTATCCAAGGAATCCAAGGAAAAAACAATGGTTATATTCTCTATATTAGTCCAATGAATAAATAAAATCAAACGAAGATGATTTTCATAGCCTAGGATATTGGGGGAGCTAAATAATAAATCAAAACAACCATAACTAGAAGACAAATGAACACTTTTACCTTCCTTACAAGTTTTAATAACTTATTAGCATGAGGTAGGGATTGAGCTCAACTTGTGAGAAATGGTTCTTTGTCAATGATGCTCTAGAATCATATCCCTTTTTCCATTAGTCTATGGACTTGGTAATTTATCTTGATTAAATTTTCTCTAGGAGTAATTTAGCATTATAACATTGCATAAAAAATCCTGTTAGGAGTAAGTGTGAAGCTTTGTATTTATAGGCTTCACACTAACCCCAACGTAGGTGTAGTTAGGTCTAAGTTAACCCTAGGTCAACTTTGGGAGGCCAAATTTAATAAATAAGGTCATTAATTATCTATTTATAGAGGCATGGCTCAACATTTCTGAGTTATAAGGCATTTATGTTGATATTTTTGCCATTTTTGACTTTAAGGATGATGATGTCATCATGACCTCATTTTCTTTATATTTCTTGAATTTTAATTTTTGGAAATTGTATTTTTGATAATTTGACATAGAATATTTAACTAATCATTTAATTTTATTTTATTTCTTAGTCAATTCTACTTGGTCATTTTGTCATTTTAAGACTTGGATTAAGTGCCCCATTTAATAGGTCAAAAGTGTTAGTTTGTTTGGTCTCAGTTTGATTGGGGATGAATTATATAGGAGCTTATTGTTACATGTAGGATAATACCCCAAATAGGGATGCCTCAACATAATGATAGGCACTCATATCTGATGTGTGGATGAAATTGGAATGTTTATGTAATTTCTAGGCTTAATTTACATTATTTGCTAGAAACTGAATTGATATTAAATTTAGACATGGATGCAGCCAAAATAGAGTGTATACACATGTAATTTATGAATGGTTCCTAGAATTTCCCATATATTATATGAAATTTCTCCATGTTTCCATCCATTACATATAACATCATGTTAAAATTTAAATCTGGTGGCCTTTCATCAAATTTGAGCATCTTTGTGTTGAGTCTGAGACTAATGACCTCTCTAAATACCATGACCTTATCCAAAGTTAGAATTATATCCAAAAAAGGCATCTATTATTGATACATGTAGTTTATATTATAAAACTTGAATCACATATTTATAAAGGCCATAGCCATCCTAATGCCTGGCCTAAATTTTGTGATAGGAACTAAATAAATAACAATGGGAATGTTCAGTTTCTCTCCCTTGGCCAACCACTACTTAATCTTGCCTCAACTATGTTATGATATATCCAAACATTGATTGTGACCTAGTTGTAAGTAATTTTAGGTATTGGGAGGTGTAAATATTTCTCAAAATCATCCCCATAAATATAGGTCACTACATTATTTTGAAGTCTCAGGTGTAAATAGTCTCCTTTAATAGTGATATTGAAGAAAAAATCATGAAATAGGTCAATGCAAGGTATTGAATTTTATTTTGTGCCTACATTATGGAGACCCATGGATTTTATTGGTAGTAATTCATCCACGTATCTCTTTCATTCATCATCTATCTAGTCCTAAACTCAATATGGATTAATGGTTTTAATCTCATCCTAGAGAGTCAAGTAATGGGGAAATAGTAATACCCCCTATCAAAATAGTGTTGAGATACTCATTTGTTCCTATGATTGAATATTGGGAAGGGGGATAGATATATTATTTAGATGAAGAAGCGATTGCTATGCTATAGAATTCATAACAAACATTTAACTGAATAGACTTGAAATCTCTTTAGTAGGAAAACTAGGGATCTTGAAGGCTTGGTAGTTTAAATTCATAGTTACTAACTCATTGATTAATATCAAAGTGATTTGATGTTCTCATGAGTCAAAATATATTTCTTAAAGTTTGAGACATGAATTCTCAATTTGTGAAAATTTAATGTAGTAGTTACTTTTACTTTTGTTTCCCATTTTAATTTTAAATTAACAATTCAACTTTGGTGGGCATATTTTCTACCATGTGGTAGCTTTTTTTTAATTATAAGTTCTTATTCATCACTTCACAATAGGTGTCTATTTCCCGATTCTTTAGATTTTATCCTAGATATAAACCCTCACATAAGTATTTCATATATTCTACTAAGAATTTAGAGCTTTGACCCTATGTAGAAAAATGGTTCATGGACAAGCACAGAGGCACATGAGTGATTAGGTGAGAGAGAAAAAGTTACCACCACACGATGGGAAGATGGTAATTGAAATTAATTAAATATTTAGGTGTATTTATTACACATTTATGACTAGTTTTAGGGCATAAATTTATGAATTCATCATTTTCATAGAAGGGAACATGATGAATTAGTAAAGGAAATTGGTGACTTCATATGAAGTCACCATTTCATAAAATGGTGATATCACCAAAAAACATTAGTTAATTCCTAAATGGTGATTTTTCCCAAGTCATGAAAAGCCACCATTTTCAAAAAAAATTAAAATGGCAATTTTTCCTTAAAAAAATAGAAAATGCCAAAATGATGACTTCATCATTTGAGAAAATGGTAGCTTCACCCTAAAAGCCAAAATGGTAAACTTAAGGGACCCAAAATGGGTCCAAACTATAGGATAGAGGGGAAAATACATTTAGTAGGGTAGTTATTTTATAGATATAGCCTAATTATAATCTATTTGTGGTTGCAAGAGTGGATATAAGTATTGATAAAATGCGAGTGATGCTTGCACTACCTATGAACATAATAAATTTGGAAGTAGAGATGATCATGTTCTTAGATTCAGTGAGTCTATTTGAGGTATCATGGATGTATTCTATCTAATAAGATCAATCATACTTGAGTGTAATAGATGAGTGATGGCACTCTAATAATTCCACATTACATTTTCTTATGGGAGAGGTGATAATAACACTTGAGGATACCTACTAAATCCTCAATCTACCTATGAGATGTTGAAGGCTATTTTAGATAGCTCCAATATAGTAGTGGGAGGTATTGGATGATTTGATCAGTTATAGAGATATTTCCATGCCATATGGGAAGGTAAATATTAACCTACTAAAGTCTTATATAGATATATGACCAAATGGTCTAGCATTGGAAGAGTCAACACCACCATCACTAGAAGATAGAGAGGTTATTGTGCTCATGGCCATTGTCAGTAGAATATTATTGCCTAAAAAAATGGTCAATTTTTTCATATGGGCCTAGGTGGAGTTATAAGATCTATGATGGATGAAAACACTAGATTTACTTGGGGGATGATAGTATTGGCCTAGTTTTACAAGGAATTACACATAGTGTCATACCAAGGAGATTAGAATATCAGTGCAATGACACTAATCTAGGTGTAGGTATGGGAGCACATAGTAATGGAGTGCTTATTTGGGCACATGAGGGTGTGAAATCCATAGGATCTAATAGTATATGGCTAGGCACAGATAAGTGCAAGCTATAGAGGGCACTATGGGTATATTTATTTCTATTATTGCATGATGGATGATCTTACTTCATATTTATTCACTTAGCAACCCTATTTTACCTTATAGCCATATTTTCCATGGAATATATGGTATACTAGTTTCATGACTATTAAGAACTTCTTGATTAGGTGATATATGCATATCATAGAGGAATATAGACCTGATTAGGTATGATAATAATTTGGGATGCATCAGGATGTCCCAAAGGGTCTTAGGTGGTTTGCACATGGCTATCAAGAGAGCAGTCAATTGACACCAATGATTACTAGGTGGGTGGCAGTGGTTAGTTATGGAGGAGTTGCATAGACTCCTTAGGATTATATAGGAGGTCTAGCATATGCAAGTGTGACATGGGCCTATATATTATGGTGGGCATAGGTTTGACCATTGATATTGATAGTACTAGCTATTGAGGTATAGATACCCCCATTTCTAAAAAATGGGGACCCTTATTCTAAATTATGTAAGTTTGTATCTTAAAGTTGGAAAATCACTTGATTAGAGTACCATTAGAAGTTTTGCACATTTTTTTAATTTAAAAATCATCCACACCTAGTTCTCATTTTGATTAATTAGCATATTTTCAAGTGATCATGGTTTTATCCCTTCTAATGTTACTAATGATTGTTGCTTGTATTCCTATATTACAGGTTCAATGTAATCTCATTTGGAAATGAACATGCTTAGGGTTTTTTATTCAATATTAAATTGATCTTTTACTAACCTTTGGTTTTTCAAAGATTAATTGAATCTATTTTAAGTCTTGTTAAAACCCTATTCTAATGTTTTAAATTCAAATTTGTGTGAGAACAATTTACATGAGAACAATTATTTGTGCCATGGAATTAGGTTAATTTTCATCCTAAGACTTAGTCGTGTTATTTAACATGACCAAAACTTAGTCTAAAAATCTTATGCTTGGTCCCTTTGTCTCCCCTAACTCCTTGGTATATTTCATTACTAGCATGGTCTAGCTAATCACATGGTCCCATTTATTATGTTCTAAACTTAGCTTAAGATTTAATCCCAACATTTTAATTCATGTTTATTAACATGAATAAAAAACTTAGTCTTAATAATTTAACCTAAGTTCTTTATATTTATCAAGCCTGATTTAATATTTTTGGACCACAAGATCAATAGTTTATATTTTCTTGGGCAAGATTGATCTAACGATGCATGCCAAATCAAGAATTCAATAAAGCTCTAAATAAGTGAAAGGTGAAAAGTGTCACCATCATGGTGACCCTACCAAAGATCCAATGGTATGCATCAAAAGATGATCTGACAGAGCATGATTGATCAATCAAAGATGATCCAATGGTACGAGATCTATGTTGACAAATCAAAGACCTTAAGACAAACAAGAAGGTGAAAAGTATCACAAATTTAATAAAGGAACATTAAGCATCTAATGACATTTCAACCTTGGATCAAGATCTGATAAAGCATGTTGATCCAGTCAAACAAGATCTAATGGTGCATGATGAATGTTACAAATTCAAAATCCTGAAGGATAAACATGGATATGACACTTGGCATAACCACAAGCCACAAATTAAATCTCAAACATATTTCAAAGATAGATAGTATGTAGGTGAGCATACACATTCTAATCAATGGTATATGGACTAAGAGACATAATAAAGTAGATTAATATCAACAAAGTGCATTCATCCATGTATATAGGATTTGATGATGCGAGGTTGATGTTAAAATGTCAATAATGGTCAAGATGAATGTAGAAGTGACAAGTGTCACAAACACAAATTTTATAACAAGTAACCAATGACATTCAATTTCTTAGATCAATATAAATGAACCACATTGATCTAAATACATAGATCCGATGGTGCGAGGCAAGATAAAGTTTTTAAAGAACCTAGACCTAATAAAATAATGACACGTGTCTAAAAGTGAAAAATGGTCATATTTTAAATATTAATGACCAAAATACCATGGTGATGCCATATTAGATCTGTATAATCATAAAATTCCAATTTAAAGATTTTATAGGCCCAAGAAAAGTAAAGCTATAAATACAAAGATCTAAACATGATCTAAGTCATGAAGTTTACATAAGTTTAAACAACTACCACCATTGAAGCACCATTAAAATCTTAAGGAAAGCCTTAGTAAGTATAGAAACCATAATTCAACCTTGTGTTTATTATAAATGAGTCAAGGAGAGGTGAATTATCATTTGTGCAAGGATAATTCAATCTAGAATTGAACTGCAGACCACTAGAAAACAATCTACAAAAGCTCACAACCATGGTAGCTTGAAAAGGTCTTTCAAGAGAATATATGGAGCTATATTTGACTTTATATGTAGAAGGGAGGGTTTCAAGGACACACAATATGATTCCCTAGTTATAAATATAGGGGATAATAATTGGTCGAGTTTGTTTTGGACCATTGAGAAATAGTAACCCATCATAAGAGAAGAGGAGAAGAATATGTTTACAAGGAGGATCTACTATGACATAGTTTCCATTTAGATGAGAGGTATATATTATGCTATATCGAAACCTAAAGTACTGCATTGTATAGACATTCTCTCTCCTATTTTTAAAGATGGAAAAATTGTCAAGGGCATGATTATTCATGAGGGTAGTTTTAGGAAAATTGTTTACATATCTCCTATATCATATAAAAACTATTAAAATATGCCTAATCCCCAATAAGAGCAAACCACAATCAATAATTGGGCCAAAGAAAATGATTTGAAGAACATCCTTTCCCTGTGGCTATATTCTAGAAACCAAGTGTTTTTTTATTTCAATGGTAACATCCCCATTATCCAATTTAAACTTGGGATAAGAATAATCGTGACTCTGATGAATAGGTTATGTGTAAATTCAACTAATACATATGTGGAAAAAATTTGGGTGCCCTTATTCTACTTAATGATTGAGAAACATCTCACCCCTCCTCTTGGTGAGGTTATTAGCACCTATTTAAGTAGACAATTTGTTGTAGTCAAGAAAAGAACTAGAAACCAATTCTTCTTGATTCCATACCTCATGGATGCCTTGATTTATACCATAAATATCCCCAAACTTAAGTAACGGTCACTTGATAAGACATAAATAGTCTCCCATTACTATTCAAAGTTACACATATTCAAATACAAGGACCACATCCACTTCATTTTTTATTGTGTTTATCCAGTCCTATATAGGCCATAATTAGGAATCAAATGTCAAGAGTCAACTCCTTGATAAAAAATTCAATTAAGGCCATGGGAGACATATAGTTAAACATTGATTATACAATCATAGATATTGAAAGAACACAATACACCCCACTTAGATTTCTTGTCCATGTGCCCATCAAACGAGTAGAGTAGGAGGTGGATTATCAACTATGTAATGGAATAAATGGTTTATGCAAAAACAAAATGAAGAGGCTAATTCACACCATCCCCATAACCATAAAAAGGACTATTTTTGAAAAATGGGACAATATTGAAACTATTTCTAAGCATAAGAACTCCTTCAATCTCTAATTTGATGAGCTAAGGTAGTGGAATCCTCATGAAAATGTTAGGGAGCATCTAAAGGCCAAGGGAATCAATATCCCTTATGATCACCAATGTGGTCCTTTTGATCCCATATACACTAAAGTCTCTTAACTCTCTAAGGTCACCATTAGATTGAAAAATCACAACATAAATCTAGAGGCTAGAATGTAGAGGGAGAAAAAAAGGAGTGATGATAAATGGAAATTAGGACCAAGGTAGTACCATTTTTTGAGTGGTACACCTTCTAGACCTCCACTAGCCCAGCTATAGATAGAGTCCAAGATTAAGGAATAAATTGAGAAAAGGCTAGAGGAGAAAATCCCTGATAAAATAACATCATATTTAACCTAGGTGGAAGAAAAAGGATCACCAGTTGAAGAGGTTCACATGATAACATTAGACCTTAGTGAGATAATTGAAGATGCCCTTAAAATGCTATCATTAGCCTATGAGTCAGATGATGAAGAAATTAAAGAAGTAAAGAAATAAAAGGGGAAGAAAGTGTTGGATCTAGTCCCTATAGACACCCCAAAAATAAAGGTAGATCCACCATCCTAGTTAAAACTAAGAAGCCCAAAGTGACCCTCACTCAGTCTTTTAGTGAAGTCAATCTATTCAGTGAAGAAAACATGATTTAGGGTCCAACCATTCTTGAATGGTTCATTTATGGAAAATTAAAAAATGTACATGTTATCACTTAGATTTTCACCCTTTGAGGAGATGTATTATCTCTACTCATCCAAGTGGCATAATTGAAACACCTCTAGGCTTGTAGGTATCCTAGGAATGAGGTGAATCTTTATATAGGGATAGCTCCCTTGATGTACCACTTGTAGACCATTACTATACCTAAGTTTATTGAGGGAAAAGGGAGAGAAAACTAAAAGTAAATTATTATAAATAAGGTGATACACTAAATTAGTTGATGACTACCAATCATTTGCATGTTACACATGAGAACAAGGGACTAACCAAACATACACTTCTACAATATACATCTTCTCACATCAATATTTCATTATGAGGTTATGGTGAATGTTTAGGATAGGAGGAATATATAAGAGGTATATAATGACACTATTGAATAGGAGAACTCACTCAACCTTGACACTTCCTAGAACACTTCACATGATTTGTAAGAATAAACTTTCCTATTGCAAATAAGTGAGAGAATGAGACACCATGCTAAGGAAATAAGAGTCATCACTAAACAAGATCAATCATCTAAGTAAAAAACACTATGAATAGTCATGGAAGAGGTAAAAAATCAATATTATTTATTAATTTATGGTATTAAAATGAGTAAGGATTCACCATACTTAGGTGAAGCATGATTTACAAAGGCCAAAATGGCTAGTTCTTATAAACCTTGAGAGAGAGAGAGAGAAAGGAGAATAAAGAATTAAAAATGTCATAAGGACACTTTTAGAATTGAGAGAATGAGTTACATGTGCATGGGAAGAGGATCTTAAATGGACCATGCAAGGTTAAAAGAGACAAGTGGCTTCCCAAGTCATGAAACTCATGAAAAGTGGCATAGGAGTTCCCTTTGCTAGCTCAAAAAACTACCTTCATGATTTATCCATATTTGAACATCCTAAAATTGATAAGTAGTATGTATAATTATTTTAATAATAGGGAAGGATTTCATACATTCCGCTCCATACATTGGTTGCATCCCTAGTCATTTGGAATCATCTAAAAATGAGCTATCACTACCTGCACTCAAAGAAAACTCATCTTTTAGTGACCCCTCACACTTGTCTTACAAAAATGAATTATTTTTCCATGAAAATTAGTAAAAGGGAGTGTATTACACTTGTAAATATACTCTATGGCCTTAAAGGCATCATCCAAACCTTAAAATCTCTTCCACTTGAAGTTTTCACACTTCTCACCACCATGTTCACTATGCTAGTTCAGACTGGATGAGATGAGAGATCTAGTGGGAACACTTAGGAGTTTTGATGAATGAAATGAACATGGGTAGTTATATTAAGTCTAAATATTCCTCCAAAAGTTTGTTTCATCTCTTGGAACCTCCTAAAACCTACATAATACACAAAATAGTCAAAAAGATCAATTTTGTACCCTGTCCATACATGTATGAAACACCTCAAGTGGATGGTAAGGGCCATTATATATTATCCTATATGTTTCAATCATTATCATTCCCATTCCATCTTGTCTATATATCCCTCCAAATTTGTTTCCTCCATAAGGTCTAGAACCAAGGTTTACAAGGGTTTTTAGTCACTTTTGCTCTTAAGGTTCATTCATGAAGATGTAAAATTAGAATCACAAAATAATTCCACAAGAATGTAGCTCAGGACCCTTTTTAACATATCAAATCTTCTTATATCTCCATGAATAGTGTCTAAGGAGATGTGAATAACTAAAATTGTTAAATCAAGCTCTTCCCTCCATTTCCTATAGGCCTAAGTTGTCTTAAATCTCAAAATGAATTTTTGATGGATTACCTTTCATCACAATATCTTATATACCTATTTTTTTCCCCAATATACATTCTCTAATACATTATAATGTTCACCCCATACTATAAGTGAAAGTGGTTCTCCATTTGGCTTTAGGACTAAACTATGCTTAACAGACCTACTTGTATACTTGAGGGTTTAGAACATCCTATTGAGTTTTATCCTCCTTATAAAGGTTACTCATGTTTTATTAGTTTTATAACATATTCCTAAATATATATGAAATTTAAAAACCACTCCTGGCTCATCCTTTATCTCCCATCCTAAAAAACTATAAGGTTTATGCATGAGGGGAGTGCCCTATGTCTAAGATAAAATAGAGGGAACTTTCCATATTTTATCATACAAACTAAGTGTTATAGGGTTAAACCCAAGTTAAAAATATGATCCATAAAAAATTATATCCTTTGGTCATGTCATTTGACCCCTCAACTCTTCCAAAACCTAAAATAGACCCCTAGAAGGTAGATTGTCTACATGATTTCTAATATATGGACTGTGTTTTACATTATAGAGTCTTTTATCTAAATTATTTCCATATCATGAGGGTATAAAAATGATATAATGACCATAATTAAGGTATTATATTCCTCAATTATTCCTCTAACCTCTTATGTACCCTTCCATACACTTGAACTCACAAGATTGTGTATAACCTTGACTATATTTCTTGTTCAAGGAGGACTACTATAGATGATCCTACATAATTTAGGCCTTGAAGACATTGAAAAATCCTCCTTTAATATTTCCATGGTAATACATCATTTATTTTAACTCATTCATTACATACTTGGGTTAATTATTCATCAAGGATCTTAACTCTTTTCCTCTCTGTGCCTCATAGTCAACTATAGTTGACTGTGTGGGGTCCTATGGCTGTCTTTTACCTGATCTAGGCCTTATTTCATGGATTTTAAATCCTAATTGAAGTTTTATACACCATATTAAACTTTAATTATTCATTTTATGCTTGGAATGAATTCTGTCATCAAGGCTATCTAGTCCACTCCATGATAAACCTACAACCAGCATGTAGGTATACATTTTGTGATGAAAAGAAACCTATATGCAGACATGTGGGGTCATATCTTGTATCTTGATTTATATGGATATAAATTTAAAATAATTAGGTTTATTATCACCATTTCAGACCATATACCATAAACACACTCTTATACACTATCACCTTGGTAAGTAATGACACTCGATCATTCAAATTCTATAGAAAACAGTGAGGAAATTCAATGTTCAAATGACAACTTTGGGGTGCTCAACTACCATCATCCATAAATCATCTTCCTTGAAAAATTTTCATAGTCCCTCTCCTATATAGAGGCTATAAGGTGAAGTAAATAGGATGTATCAAACTCTTGATAGTTGTGTTATATGATCTTGACAAAAAAAGGTTTAGACCTCTGTTTTCACTTTTTTGGGAAAGTGTCTCTGAATACATAGTCACCTCATGATCATGGTTTCTCATTCTAACTTGTCCACTTTAGGATTCAAGAATATTTTTCATACTATTATTAAATCCTAAATAATTTATGGAAGCTTCCAAGCATACCAAATCTTCCATAATCAATATTTTTTAATTTCTACTAGTGCCACCTATAGGTGGATATTCTAATGTATAGGCAAATAGTGTGAATATGAGTAATGTGCATTGTCTTTGACATTTCATGAGATTTTAGTCTATAAAAAATATTTAAAATAGACTCTCTCCATTATTTAGGGTCTCGATTATCTCAAATTCTCCTTCTTAACATGTTTGGTCCTATGAGGGCACCTGTAGGTGTATGTTAAGTTACTTACAGCAAGTGAGTAGGATTGGTGTAGTGGGCATAATATTTGGCCTTCAATGGGTTATAGGATTATATCCATAGCTCCAAATACACTATTCACATTCTAAACCACATAAAACAAGCACCAATACCTTTCTTTCAATGTGAACTCTTCCTTTCAAGCATTTGTAGGTACACATTCCAATAGTAGATCTTATGAAAGTGTTATACATTACTATAACAACCTTATATTACCATTTTAATGCTCAATTCATTTCTTCATATTTCTCAAATATAAACCAAGGATTTTTAACATTGATCACACCTCTATGAACATGCCATATAGGTTTCATACACATGATTTACCATGATTGACTATGTATGATAGTCATAGGGTAAATTGGCTGCATGATCCTTGCGATTGCACCCTCATGGAGCATGTTTTTGAAGATGAGATTGGAATGGGAGGATATAAAAATAGCATTATAAACATGGGAATGAACTTATTATAATCCCATGAAATCACTACCAAAGCTTGGAGACTTTGAAAATAGTGAAAATATACCTATAACATGAAATGGTGCTTCTCTTGCAACATGAAATGATGTGCATATCCAAACACCTTGAAAAACTAAACCAAGCATGGGGATAATTTAATGAGGGAGTCAATATAATCTAAAAACAACATCAATAAGTGAATTTTACAGACTTATCCAAACCAAGGTAAAACCTATAGGGTGCACAAGTTAGAAAGAAAATTGGATAGGTCAACTTCTTAAGAATGGTTCATAAAGTATAGGTCACCATTAATATACAAATAAACATAAAATGGAAGATAATTGAGTGTAGAAGACACACTAGGATAATTTTTATTAAAACCTCCCTTGCTATTTATACCAAGTACAAACTTGCTCACTATTTTTGTGTGCATGGAAGGGTGAAGGAGTAAAATCATTTTAGCTCAATTTTGAAACTTATAGAGTAATTCAAGCATGGAAATGGATCTGAGGAAATTTACGAGTCATCTCATGACCTTATCCCATCTTTCACACTCCCTTATGGGCCATACAAGTGCCAAAATCCTCCCTTTTTCAATAAAATTTCCCTTTTTTCTAAAGAACCTACAATTTTCAATTATGTATAGTTGATTAAGGAATAATAGGACACATAGAACATGAAATCAACCATTTTAAAACTTCACACTTCTTAAGGAGGTTGTATAACTCATTTAATGCCCTATTTTGACCCCTAAAATGACTCAAAAAGATATAAAGATTAAAATGACTAATGACCAAGGCTAATATGATATAGAATTACATCAAATAGATTATAATACACCTTATGACATAATATTAGACCCATAAAAACCTATAAAGATCAATTTTTTTTACTATAGGGGTCCCAATTTTACTTGTAAGATCAAATTTGGTCAACATTACCTACTACACATCCTTAGGTAATGATGAAAGAAATCAATATCCCAGTTCATGAAGAGATTAAGCCATGGATAGTTGCCTTGTAATAGGGAGAAAAGAAAGGGATGGATGCTCTAAGAGAATCAAGTGGAACATAAGTGGATACCTCAGCTTCAAAGGTGACACAATCTTTAGTTGGTGTCAAATTTGACCCAACAACTAGTAGTTTATAGAGATTAACTGAGAAGAAATCCATGGTTGGTGGAGAGGAGTTCACTTTCAAAAAAGTGGAACCTTTTATGCATTGAATCTAGTTGGAGGACAAAATCTTGGTGAGAACCCAATATTTGAAGAAGATGTTTTTGAATGGATCAAGCTTAGTCAAACCAATTATAGATAATGATCAAGGGCATCTTGAAGTAGAATTTTTTTTTGAAAGAGAAATCCATCTTGTTAATCCAAGAAGACAAATTTAGGTAATTTAAAGACACCATGGCTAATTTGTTCAATTCTTTAAAGTCAGTCAAGACCAAGCAAGAGGTAGTGAATACAAAAATCACAATGTATACAAGCCAAGTTGGCTAATGGTAGGCTTCAAGCTACCAAGTGAAGGATTTGATCAAAGTCTTGACTAAAAATCAAATCCTTGAATTCAGGACAATCAGCCTAGCCCATCTAAATATGGATATGTCTATATTAATTGATAAGATCAAGGCCCTTAGAATTTAGTCCAAGCAAATGGAAGACATTTTTTAGGACCTCAAATAGTAAGAGGATAAAGTATTACACGTTTTGGATAGCCTAATCAAAGAGCCCACTACACTTAGTCTTTTGGGTTTAATAACTGATGATGAATTCAAGCATAGAACTACTCAATTCATGCAAGAAGTGAGGAATCAAGGACAAGGGAAAATAGGGGCTGATAACAAGAAAATCATGGGCCTTATTTTATCATTAGAAGAAAATATAAGAGATGCAAAGAGCATCAAACAAGCATTGGAAAGGGTTGAAAAGGATCTTAAGGGCTTATAAGATCAAGAAAAGGAAGTGTTCATGAGACTTATCATTGGAATCCACCTGATCAATGAAAAACATTATAGAATGAAGATCTTGAAAAGAAGGCAAAATACTACATCAGCATAAGGGTATCCAAATTAGTGAAGTTAGGATATTCTTTTTGTAATTAAGCTTGTATACTTTTTAAAAAGAGGATATTATTTTGTAAAGGCATGCATAAATTTTAAAGCACATTGCCTATGGGTTAGTCATTTTAGAATATTTAAAAGGTTCTAAAAAGATTTTAAACGGGCATCTATCCTTAATTTTTGACATGACTAACTGACATACCTCATGAAAGGTCTAAATAATGAGGTATTTCCCATTATAAAAGAGAGAGTTTTTGGGAGCCAAAACTTTTTGTAACTTTTGAGTAAATTAATATAAAGCAAGGAGTTTTGCAAAGTTTGTCCATTTTTTCTTATGTGAATTTCTATCATGGTTTCTCTCTCATTTGTCTAGTCTCATCCTCAAATTTGAATGGTTCTTATGAATTCTGAATATGCATCTTTTAATGCAAAGTTGTTATTTTGTGCTAATGCTAGATTATTTAAAATTTCTTAGGTTACCTCGCTTTCTTTGCTCTTCTTGCATCTGGGCTAATGCTATTTGCTTATAGGGGTAAAATTAGTAAATTAAATCTTTTTCTTATTTTCTTCTTTTCATACTTTCCTTAGATGTTTCCCTAATGTGTGGTAGGATTTGGGCTTATGCTACTTCAAGTCATACATTGGTTAAATTCATGTTTATATGAAATTATAACTTTGTCATAACTTTTGAAATAGAGATCAACAATACTTTTCTTCTCTGCCCTACCTTTATGTTTGCTCCTTTTTTACCAATTCACCTTAGATCAGCTTCATTATGAATACTCATCTTAGTTTAGATTTAGACTTAGGTTTTGAGCATAGTTCACTTTAAATAGCACAAATCATTTTCAAGATTAAATATCAACTATTAGGCCATAGTGACTCTTAACCGCATATTAATATAAATTTGTGCAACAATCTACTTATTCTACCTCTATTCCCCCAAGAGGAGAGTTATGTATATAAACCCCGATGAGGTAGGTACATAGAATTAGGAAGATCCAAGTTAGGTAGGACCATAAAATACATAGATAGCTTGAGATGTTTCCATGTTGGAGGAGGAGATCATTTAACAGGTAGGGGAGATTTAGGGCTTGGAAAGGAGAGTGGTGTAGACACCAAAAATTTGCACACCATGAATTTAAATGTCAAAATTCCCTTGGACCACCTTAAGACCCCCTTGGGACTAATTTAGCCTTTTGACCACAAACCAAACCTAACCATTGTCATTTTCACCAACTAGGTTAACCTACCCTTTTACCCACTCTTTGCCTTGGCCCTCCACCATTGATGGTCAGGATGACTACTAACATCCACCTTGACCATTAATGATCAAGGTACACCTCCTCAACCAACAATATGCAAACCATCTAACTTTATTTTCTAAAAATAAATTATCTAAATCCATGTGCAAATTCATGAATGAGTGAGTTATAATTAGATAGCTTAATTGAACCTCCACTTGAACCTATTTCTTGTACCTATAAGAAGGGAGGAGCAGGGAAGTGGAATCCATCTGTAATTGTTATCAAGAGATTATGTATTTAGATTTCCTTATTTATAGGCCAATCATCATTAGTAATCCAGTGATCTATCCATCACACTAGAGAACCAACATGTCATCACCACTCTACCAAAGTGTTATGTATTGTTACTCTATCAAAATCATGTTAGACTCCACCAATGAGTCAACCACCTTAGGCACCCACCCAATAGGCCTTCTATAAGATAAGTATTTGTTTTTCAATATTCAATTACTTTATTTTCCTTTTTCTCTCAGCCCAATAATAACCCATCTCTTAGAATCCAACTTTATAATCCTATGAATCTAACCATTTACCAACCCAAACCTATATACAATAACTGATGATGGTTCCCTCAACCACTGATGGTCTTCCCAATCACCGATGGTCACCTTAACCACTGAGGGTCATCCCAACCAACAATGGTCACTATGGAAAGAAATAACATCAAGATATTTCCATCTACCTACCCTCAACCAAATCTGATTTTCTATGTCCCTACATATTCATAGACTCATACTTGATTTATTGAAATAGACCTGAGCCATCTAACACTAGTGTTGATTTGCTTATTGCGATATTAATCATTTATAGTCTATTTTTTAAGTAAGAATTTCTTGTGTTTAATTTCAAAACCTTTTGATTATTGATGCAAGTACTTTCAATTATATTCATAAACTCAATGTTTTAAAACATGTGGATTGATAGCCCTCGAGGAAGCTCTTGCTTCTAAGATCTATCTAACCCTAGGTAATCCACTCAGCTATTTATCTAACCAACCATTTACATTAGTGATGCCTTAGGTCATCCTTCCAAGCTAAATAAGAGTACTTCATAATCATCTAATTCAATGTGTTCGTAATCAAATAGCTTTTTCAATCACACCCATATTTAGTTTCTTCTTATTCCCTTCTTAAAATATAAGCTAAAATCCACTAAAACATTCTAGCATGCCTGGTGGGACCTTGAGTCTTTACTTTGGGTTTTTTTTCTTTTCATCTATATGTTCTTCTCTCTATCTATTATTATTAACAAAACTAAAATTTATTTTTGGTTTAAAATAAAATTCATCCATTTCTTGCTTCTAATTTTGGCTCACTTTGTATTAAAGCATAGTTATTTTATCATAGCATCACTTTTGTTGCACACATCAAACCAAACCACCATCATCAATTAAACATCAAACTTGAGACAAGGCTCGACTAGGATTTCATCATCTATCAGTCACCTTACCCTTTTCCATTGATCCTACTTTGAGGTCATTATCAAGGAGATAACCAACTCATCTCTCTAGTTGAGTATAAACGCTAGAAATTAGTAGATATTGGGTAAGCAACTGACACCCTTATCGATGTGGTATGTGAAGTGAGGGGGTAGGCCCCAATACCAAGCCACATATTTATTCCTAATATATATCTTTTTGAGAAACTAAATAACCTAAAACCAACCATAGATTGCTTCTATAGTACTTGATCTATAAATCAACTTCTATCACACATTCTCATACCTTAAGGCATAAGCCAAAAGTAAGATTAAAATTAATCACAATATTTTAATGTACTCTATCATGTGTTGGATTTGCCTTGATAATTTTATTGATTTCTCTTTATTTGAGTTGTAATATTATTTATGTTTTCCTCTTATCCTACTTGTATGGTTCTTACTCATCAACAATGAAGAGACTTAACAAGTCAAGACCCATCTATAGATTATCTAGTCTCCTCTACCTCTTCATATATGGATTATATCTTAGATGCTAAGAGTTTTCCTCATTATTATAATTCTTCTAGTGTGCCTTAGATAGTTTCCCAAGGTGACCCAAACTTTGCCACCTTTTTAGATAATAACCCAATAGCCTTGCAGTATTATCTTAGCATAGTAGCTCACCATACACCCATTTTAGTACCACCTACCGATCTACCCTATGGCATACCATCAAGATTTTTAGGAAAATCTTATGTTAACACTTTCACCACTCAACCATTAGCTACATAGGCATAAACCTCAACTAGTAACCTATTTGGCACAACTATGTAGAACCAACTATCTCAACCTTATAACACCCAAACACCTCCTAGCCTGACTAACAATTCTTCCAACACAGACACCACCCAACCTTTACCTACCCATACCTAAATTACTATTGGAGTACCCACTACCACCATCACTACCATTCCTCTAGCTACCCCCACTCTACTTCAAAATGTAGTAACACCAATACCTTATGCCTTACCACTTATCACTACTAGGGTTACCACTTATCCCTTACCGTTGACTCAACCACCTATACCCACTCAGTAGTATGTACCATCTACCCAACCACTAGTGACCACATATTCATATGTGGTTTCAACCCAACCACCTTTGACCACTTACTTGTATATGGTAACTTCTCAACCTCTAGTAAATTATCAATATGTCATTCAACTCTAACCATAGTATGAACCTTGAAAACCTTTAGGTGCATAACCCCAAATAGATCTAATGAATATTCTCACAAATAACATGATTAACTTAGAGTCATCCATCTCTAGATCTCATAACATTCTATCATACAGTTAGATTTGTAATGAGCCCATCCACCCATTTATGCCAATTAGACCATATCCTCCTCAATGGGAACTTCTCAAGTTTTCCAAGTTTTAAAGTAAAGAGGATCCCCAGTAGCACCTTAGGGCATTCAAGAACTCATGTTATTTGATTGCCTATGATTATTCCCTCTTTTTCCACACTTTCCCTATGTCCCTAGCTAGTCTAGCATTGGATTGGTATAGTGCCATAACCAAACACTCTTTGTTCTCCTTTACCCAATTGGCCCAAACCTTATTAGATCACTTTTAAATAAATATATCCAAGAAGGTTTCCATCACTGACCTTTATTCTATCTAGCAATTTGATGATGAATCTATTGCCAATTTTGTATCCCATTAGAGGATCCTAATCAATTAGCTTTCCTTATCCTTACCCCAACCCAAACTGATATAATTTGTTGCTTAGGCATGTGCCAAGCACATCTCTTCTACACTATGTGTTTAGAGATTTATAAATTTTGATGAAGCTTTTACCATGGTGTATAAGTTAGAAAACAAAGCCATCAACAAAGGAAAGCTAAAACTAAAAAATAAGAACTCTACCTATAAAAATAGTGAGGCTTTTTACTATAAACTGAGTAACCAAACCAACACAAGGACCAAAATAAAGGGAACCATGAATGTAGTTATACTTAAATCCACCTCTCCACCATCTATCAACCAACCCAATTCTTCTAATTCTTCTAAGCAAAACATGAGGAACTTAAACTAGAATAATCAGAAGCAATTCACCCCATTTGAGGAGTCTTACACTTCAATCCTAGAGAATTTATTGAAGGATAATATCATACAACTTCCTCCCATAAAACCACCTCAATAGTTTGATTCTTCTCATCCTACACCTAGTTGGTACAACAAAAATGATCTGTGTGCTTTCCATCAAGTGATAGGGCATGTTGTTAGTAGGTGTAATACCTTCAAGAGCATTATCTAATCTCTCATTAACAAGGGGAAGCCTATATTGGATAACCCAAATGCACCTCAAAACCAAGCCATTAAAATTTTTAGGTAACCTTTTACAAACCATGCTCCTAACAAAAATGAGAGCCACATAGTTGAGTGTTCCCATGATACCCATACTATCAACATGGTTATTGACACGCTCATCGCTGAGGAACCTACCACCAAATCTACCTATCCTTCACCCCCTCCATTTATTGAGGTAGTGGAGTTAATTTCTCTTCCTTTAGAGACCCAAACTAAGGAAACACCCCTTTCTCCTCCACTTATTGAGGTAGTGGAGTCACCAACCTTTCTTTCAATAGATATAGCAGAACAAGAAACCATCACCACCTTATCTTCTCCCTTAACTATTAAAAAATCCACTCCCCTCTTGGATAAAATTCCCAAGGAGGAAGATTCAACACCTACACCTCCCACAAAGGAGTCACCCATCCAAACCTTGCACCCTTAAATTAAGGAAAAGGATGAGGCTACCATTCCTCTTCCTCAACCTATGGGTCTATCCTTCAGCTCTACTATCCAGGAAATGAAGAACATCTATAAACCATTCTCTATACTAGGTTAGAGATTATAATTCATCTCCAAACCCAACATGTATTTGGACACCCTTTGGTAATAATTAGGGCTCCCTTGCATCTCCAAGTAAGAACCTCCAATAATGCCTTTGGCAGATTAATCCACCACTTTTTCTACCCAAACTCCTACCCTATCAACCAAACCAATAACATCCTATACCAACCTAATAATTCCTCAACCATCATGTTCAACTAAACCCCAAACAACCAAGTCACCCTCTTTAACCAAACCAACCAAACCAACCACAAACCTTGGCACCTTCCCTACATAGAGTCTTGATCACCCATCTATAAAGGTAGAGTTTACTTCACTAAACCCAACAACCAACCACAAAACCAAATCAACTAAAGAAGTAAAGACAAAAAAAGACTAGGGGGATAGACTTTTAGATCTTTCAACCTTGTCCTCTATTTTGGGGCATCATCCCTCTGCTTTTACTAAAAAACCAACTGTCTCAACTAAAACCCCACCACCACTTTTGGTTACACCTTCATAGTTACTTTTTGACACACATATATTTATCTCATCATTAATACCTAAGCTACCTACCTTACAACCTCCTACCTCTACATTATCAAAATTCACCTTACCAAAACCAAAACCACCAACCAAAAAAACCACCTTACCCAAACCTACCATCACCAAACCTACTCCCAAAAGGGTTTCCACCTTTCCAACCAAGACCAAAAACCCTAAACCTTCTCAACCTTTAGTTGAGTCTTACTTCACCATTTTTCAAAGGTTATTATAGGCTTCTTGCTTGACCTTACCTCTAATCAGACCATTTAACCCTCTTGGTTTAAAACCTATTTGGTATAATGACCACCATGTGTCCTCCTATCATAGGACACTAGGGCATGACATAGAGAATTATAAGGCTCTCCAAAACATTATCCACAGTCTCTACAATGTGGATGATCTACTAATAAATGAACTTCCCACAAGCCATATATCAATCCAACCAATAACACCCTCTACCAAATGCCTATGTACTCCTTCAATCTCACCTCAGAGTAATAAAGAGCCCAACTAGTCTCCTACCCCAACTCTTCCCTCTATCTATACTATCTATGTGGTGACATGATCACATGCTTAGTATAAGGATAAGGGGAAGGACAAAGTATCCATTCTATAGACATACCCATCATTTAATTCCCAACCAAACTAAAGTCAAACACCCTCACCTTCAACCAAACCCAAGATATCTATCTTGGGTATCTCCCAATCTAACCTCTCAGAATCTATTAGGAGAGTGGTGCTCAAACAACTCCACCAGACCCTAGTGAAGATAAGCTTATATGAGTTGATTACCACTTCACCTCATCATTGCCAAATAATGGTCAAGCCATTGAAGTTAGTGGAGGTCTAACCTAAATACTCTCAACCTCTAGCAACCTTTGTTGGTGCTCTCCGAATTTCCAACCTTGTCACCTTCAAGGATTCGGAAATACCTTCTATCCATCTTGATTATCTAGATCCCCCTTTCTTTATTACTACTTACATCAACTAAACCTACATCAAATGATTCATGATTGATGGGGGAGCTAGTATTAATATCATCTTCTCCAACACATATAACTAACTCAACCTATTAGATAATGTCATGTCTGAATCCTTGGCCATCCTTTGATCCTTCAATGATACCATGGCCACTACCTTGGGTACTATTGGCCTTCATATCTATTTAGGACCCCACACACTCCTTGAACTCTTCTATGTAATGGAAGTTAAATTCTAATATAATTTTTTACTAGGATGACCTTGGATCCACTCCATAGGTTGTGTCCCCTCTACCCTTCATCATTTCATTAAATTTGAGCATGAAGGCTAGGTCATCACCATTCAAGTTGACCCAAGTCCCTTTTTGACATGCAACATGACTTACTGACCCAATGACATACTCCTACCTCCATATAACACATCCTCCTCAATCAAAGATAAGCCCTCAACCATGATAGAGGAAGTCCTACCTCCTTCTACTAATGAGGCATCAACTAGCTCATCCATCCCTTCTAATCAGATCCCCACCTCAAACCACATGGAATCCACATTTCAATACCTTTCACTAGAGGAATATCATCTCCTCACCCTTGGTGCTTACCTTACTCATGAGTATGGGTAACTTAATAACCAATTAGGATATGACCCCAATATCAAAACCATTGTTCCTTTTGGACCTCTCAACTGTCAAACCTATTTCATCTATGGGGGACTCGAAAAACCCTTTGGTGCTTCCACCACCTCTCTTTCAACCTAACCATTAATTGTTAGATTCTCCTACTTGGATAAACTAAACTTTTCCAAGACATACCTACATTGGTGCACTTGGAAAGGATTTGGTCTTGGGTGATATGAGTATGGCTGACATGAGTTAATTTACATTGAAACCAAAAAGCCTCATGAGAAACATGGCCTCAGTTTCATCCTATCCACCAAGAAGAAAGCCAAATTGACCAAACCAACCATAAACCTTAAGCACCCTAAACATCAATGTTAGGAGGCTCACCTTTCTACTTTCACCTATTAGCAAACCCTTTTTCCTTAGTAAAACCAAATCATTTAACCACCCATGGAGACTACCTTCTTTTCCCAACTCAACCACCTCATCATCTCATCATTGGTCTATTTTGGCCCAAATAACATGAATTTTACTTTGTCCTTTGATCATAGTGACAACATTTCCATTTTGACCACTTTTTGAGCTTGCACCACCTAGCACCTACTAGACCCACCTGTGTCTTATGAAGAGCACTTCCTACCTTAGATACCTATGACACTTAACCAATTTGTGTTTTCACTATGAGCACTTCCTACCTTAGATACCCACTAAAACTTAGAAATCACTTATGAGTGTACCCAACTACCACACCTAAATGTGATCACATGGTCCACTTGTGACTTGTCCTTTTAGCATCGACCTTTATTTTTACCAACTATGGTAACCTAGTCAATATATGATCTTGGCTATCATAATTTTTGTCACACTTTGTGTGATTTTTTTCACCTAAAGTTCCCAACTTATTTCATACCTTCATGACATCCACCTTCATCATCATCTTCCTCTGCCTTATCAAATCTACACCCAATTCTGTTTTCCCTCATCAACTCCTAGTTTGAGGGGGAATACCTCCTCCCATAATCAAGGTAACAAGACCTTTGACCTATAATCCATTTTCATTTTTTAGCTTATTAATTCAAGGCCACATAATAAAAAGGGGGAAAATATAGAAACAAATGTTAAAATTCCCCTGGACCACCTTAGGACCCCTTTGGGACCAACTTAGCCTTTTGAGCATAAACCAAGCCTATTCATAGTCAGTTTGACCAACTAATTTAACCTACCCTTTTACCCACTCTTTGACTTGGCCCTTGATTATCAGTGGTTAGGATGACCATTGATGTTCACCTTATCTGTTGATGGTTAGGGTGCACCTCTACAACTAGCAACATGTAAACCATCTACCTTATTTTCTTAAAAATAACTTGTCTAAATATATGTGCAAATTCATGCATGAGAGAGTTATAATTAGGCAACCTAATTAAACCTCCACTTAAACCTCTTACCTATACTTATAAGAAGAGAGGATCAAGGAGGTGGAGTCTATATATAATTATTATCAAGATCTTATGCATTTAGATTTCCTTTTTTATAGTTAATTATCATCAACAATCCAGTGATCCATCCATCATGTCAGAAAGACAAATTTCCATCACCAGTCCACCAAATCATTAAGTACCATTACTCTATCAAAATCACATAAAAATCCACCAATAAGTCAACCACCTCAAGCACCCATCTGATTAGACTTTTGCATGATAAGTCTTTATTTTCTAGTATTCAATTACTTTATTTGACTTTCACACTCAGCCTAACACCAACCCATCTCTTAGAATCCAAATTTATGATCCCATGAATCTGACCATTTACAAACCTAAACCTATACACAATAACCACTAATGTTTCCCTCAACTATCGATGGTCTTCTCAACTATCAACAATCAGCCTTACCATTGATGATCACCTTAACCATCGACAATCATCCCAACCACTGATGGTCACTATGGTAAGAAATAATAACAAGCTATATCCACCTACATAACCTCAACCAAATCTAATTTTCTATGTCCCTAACTATTCACAGACTCCTACCAGATTTCCTAAAATAGACTTGAGCCATCTAGCACTAGTGTTGATCTGTTTATTGCTATATTAATCATTTATAGTCTATTTATTTAGTAAGCATTTATTTTTTTCAATTTTAGGACCTTTTTGTTATTGATGAAAGTACTTTCTATTCTATTTATAAACTTGATTGTTTAAAATGTGTGGATTGACATCCCTCAAGGAAGCTCTTGATTTTGGGATCTAGCTAGTGCTAGGCAATCTAGTCAAATATTATCTAACCAACCATTTGATTTCATGTTGTCTTATTTGAAAGTCATCCTCCTAAGCCAAGGAGGATTTATTCATAATCATCTAATTCAATGTGTGCATAATTAAACAAGTTTTTCAACCACACTCATATTTAGTTTCTTCTTCTGCCCTTCTCAAAATATAAGCTAAAATTCAATAAAACAAGTGGGTCAGCTATAAGTACAAATTAATTTTAGGGATGATTATATGAATCTCCTTTAATCACACATTATTTGACTAAATGTAGAGATGAAACAAATGACATAGGTATAGGGCTAGTTATAGGCTACTTATATTTTGACATTGTGAGATGTATATTATCATGATGTATGCTAATTTTTATGATGTATATGACATTAATTATTGTTCTAAAAATTGTATAGGTACTAGTATTATATATATATATATATATATATATATATATATATAAAATTCTCTCTTCCTAATTTATCATGATATGTGATGGTCTACTATTTATGCTATAATATATTAACACTGATGATGTTATACTTCCATTTAAAAATGTGTATGGAATTTCATTTTGAATTATCTCCTATTATGGCATGTTGGAATGTATTTATTTACTCATGATTATTACCTATGACATATTCATTAGCTCATAACATAGTCACTGTGATTTGGTTTTTATAGGCTTGGATTTGTTTAGGAAAAATGGCCATTGTGAATAAATGGAAAATATCATGTGACCATTGTTTTGAGATCCATTGGTCTAATTTTTGCTTTATTTTGTGACACTATGCATCATGGTTATGAAAAACCATAACAATATTATGTATCTTAATCATGTAAAACTTAATTTAAATGTAATTATAAACAACTTAGGTGTAAGATATGATCAATCAAATCTCAAGTGTAAATACAATATAATAAACTAAGTGTAGGAATTAATATAAATATATACAACTTAAGTACAAGATAAAATAAATCAAGACTTAAGTACAAACATAATGTAATAAACCTATGGAAACCAAAATAAGGAAGGAAAAATAAAAGAAGTTAGTTAACAACTAATAAAAATTAGACAAACCAAGCAAACAATCAAAGAAGAACAAACAAGCCAAGAAAACTAAAATACTAATGAAAGAAACAATGTTAGTCATCAACCAAAAAAAATGAAGTTAACAATAAAATCAAGGTAAATAACATAAACAAGCAATCTAAATTAATGAAATGATTAATTAATTTCAAGAAAGAGTAATATACAACCTAAGCTAAGGCATAATAAACAAACAACTAATCTTTATCAAACAATTAATCTAATACAAATGAAATAACTAACAACCAATCTAAAGTAAATGAACAAACAACTAATCTAATTATTTGTACATATGTAATAGAATTTTTATGCTTGAAAAAAATGGTTGCCCATAGGCTATAAGGAATAATGATAAAGGTAGTATGACAAAGGTTTCTCCTAGGCAATAAGGAAAAACACTATTAGAATGGTCATGGGGTATATAATAACAAAGAAGGGGTGGCCGAGATATCTCAAAATGCACTAAGAAATTGAATGTTGCCTACATAGTCCCATGGAGACAAGTTATAACATGGATTTCAATCCAAATGTAGTTCTCCTAGGATGTGGGATAGAAGAAAAATGATGATAAGCAAGATAACTTCCCCATAGAACAAAGTGATAATGGGATCCCAAAATGGTGAAAGATTAAAATAATAGGGGTTGATGTTCATAATTATGATAATGTTAGGCATAGGAATGCGTGAAATTATGAGAGTATGGTCTAGGTTAAAATCACACTAGAAGACAAGAGAATATTTCCCACAAATAAACTTGGTTCATAATGTTCACTACGTCTAAGGCCTGAGATAAGAATAAGCTAACAAAATTGTGAGAACATAAATAACTCACAAAATGGTGAGATCATGAGAGTTATATGACTAAAAAAATATCAATAGTGTAAATGAATCACAAAATAATGAGAGTATTTCAAGATAAACCTAGAGGAAGTAATGATCCAAGAGAATGGTTAATGAAATCAATCACCAAAATTGCTTGAGCTGACTCTAAATGCACTAGGTAATTGGATGTTGCCTACATAGTCCCATGGACACAAGGTCCAATAAGGACTTCAAGCCAAATGTAGTTCTCCCATAAATGGGATAAAACACTATTAGAAAATGAAATAGTCAAATGGAAATGGTCATGATGGGATCCATGTGAATTTTTTAATTATACCTACTGACTAGGAGATGCATGTCTTGAGTGGTATGGATACAATCTGAATGGCCTAATGTTGAAGGATTTTTAAATATTTTTCTAGTATATATCCCTATTTTTGGTTTTCTAGGCATCTCAACTCAATATATAATTATGAGAAACAAAATGGGATAACTTGTATAATGGTGAGAGTGTGTCTTAGGTTGACCATAAAATGGTGAGAAAATTGACTTAGGTTAGTCACAAGATGACAAAAATATGAGAATAAGTGTGGCTGAGGTGATGTCATAAAACACTAAGTGTTTCCTACATAGTCCAAATGGACCTCAAGTGATTATAGTTCACCCTACATTGAAGGATCTAACTAGGTAACAACAAGTTCATTAAAATAGGCAAATAGTGATGTTTAAACAACAAAATAAGGGTATGGTAAAAAAATTTCTCCTAGGCTATAATAAATAATGGCATAGGTATAGTGATCAAGAATTTTAACAAGAATAAAGGATGCAATTGCTAGGACCACTATCACACTACCCCCATATAACACCATTGAATGAAATGCCACTTGAAATTTTTAAACCCAAATATTATGTTGTAGTTGTATTAGAATCTAAACATTGAAGGTGCATGAAGTACCAATATATTGGAACCAAGATCAAACAAGTGATAGGGGAGGTAAAAAAAACTTCTACCAATAGGGAAGGGATGAGAGGAATGGTATATGGTATGATATATGGAAGGTGATGTTATGGTAAAAATTAAAGGATCCTCATAGATAATACCTCGGGTATCTCAAGAAAAATAACAATTGAGATGCATTATGTTCATTAGTTCATCAAGTTCATCTCCTTCTAGCATAGACAACCTATATGCTACAAAACCATAGTTAACATCAATCACATATGGTCATATCCAATTAGGCTTGAACTTAAATTCTTTCTTTTTCTCAGTAGTGGTTTTATTCTATTTTTCATCGAGTATAATATCACCAAGATCTAACTCTCTATGCTTCACATGCCTATTATATTGAGCACATAACTAGTTTTGGTATGCTTTAAGGTTATTTATAATAGTCATGCATTTTGTATCCAATAGCTCTAGCTCTTTTAGATGAGCTAATTTATAATCATCATCATCAAGGACATGTTTCAATTAAATGTGTAGAGAAGTAAACTTGACCTTGATGGGATGAATGGCCTTAGTGCCATAATCAAGGGAATACATTGTGGCCTTGTTGGAGTGTGAAAATTGGTACGGTAGACCCAAAGAGCACACATTATTTGTAAGTTCCAATCATGGCAAGAATAATTGATGATATTATTAAGAATATTGATAATGGTCTTGTTAGATTCCTCTACTTGGCCATTACCTTGAGGGTAATATGCAGTGGAAAAATGTTGGGTAATGTTAAAATCAATATAGAGGGATTTAACATCCTTGTTTTTAAATAAACCATGATTATTAGATATAATGTCAGATTGTATACCATAATGGCAAATGAGATGGTTAAAGATGAATTTGTAAATTTTCTTTCCTATCACACAAGTGACTAGAATGGATTCAACACACTTAGTTAAGTACTTAGTGGTGGTAAGTATAATTATATGCTTATGGCCATCTAAGGAAGTAGGGTTAATATTCATTAATGGCTTGCCATGAAAGGACAAGGAGAAGTAAGGATAAAATCACTAGACCTCACCATTCATCAATTTGCACACTTAGATGAGATGTTTATGAAATCAATACTATATTTATTTTATTATTCAAAGGTAAAGTATAACATCAAACCAATAGGGCTTCACCATACATGGTGTGGAATTATGAAACAAGAGCCAAAATGGCTAGTACTTATAAAATGTGAGAAAAGAGAGATAAGAATGAAGTTGAAGAGTCATACGAATAGGTATAAATTTTAGATAATGAGTTATGATTGCATTATAATGAAGTATGATATATACCATGTAAGTTATCTTATGGAAAATGGCCCTCCAAGGCATGAAACTCCCCAAATCTAGCATAGGAATCTTCAATTGCATGTTTGAAAAATGCATTCATCATTGGCTTCTCTTGAGGAATTCTTATCAGACTAGGGACATATGACATACTTGAAATATTAAATGGGGGTTATAAATAAGATCCAACATGCATTTGATGTGTCCCTAATCATCAATCTACTTTTGGATAAGTGTTTTCACTATTTTTAATCACAATCATTCTCTTTTAGACCTCTCTTCACATTTGGCATTAAAATGTTCATAAATTATTTAATTAAATCCATATATGGGAGGTTATGACACTTTTCAAGGTCCTAAAGTCTCTATGTCCATTAGGAAGACCTTAAAAGGCCTCTCAATTAAATTTATCACCTTCTCACTTGGTGATTATTCTTCATTCACTATGTCAATTTGGAGTGGCTAAAGTGAAGGTGCTTAAAGAAGTACTTATGTAATTTTATTAGAAAATAAATAGATATGAGGAGTTATTTTAGGTCCCATTAAAACCTCCAAAATTATCCTCATATTTTGAAACTCTTTTGTAACCATAAAACATCAAAAACTATCAAGAGTATCAATTTTTTACCTGTAGAAGCCAAATTGATGAAAAAGAGCTTGAAAGAGTTGCATACAAGAGAAAATCACTTTCCTACCAAAATATCTCATTTTAATTCAATTAATTCTTTATTTTCTCCATCGGGTCATTAACAAGGGGTTTAGAGGGTTTTAGGTAGTTTTACCCTTTAAGGATTGTTCATAAAAGTGTAACTTTTAATTCTCAAAAAAATTTCAAAAAATTCAAGTGTAGGACCCTCTTAAATCATGTATAAATTGTTAGGTTC
Organism: Torreya grandis; assembly: GCA_037957365.1. Lineage (NCBI taxonomy): Eukaryota > Viridiplantae > Streptophyta > Pinopsida > Cupressales > Taxaceae > Torreya > Torreya grandis. Next base: position 593,544 of record JARHVA010002999.1, on the reverse strand, counting down.
CAATTATAATCATTTGTACTATTGTGAGCTCTAAAACTTAGCCTCTTAAGCTCTCCTTTACATTATGTGCACCCTACCCTGTTCTTGAGCCAAGAAATGATCTCTTTGTTACCTTATCCAAAAACCAAATGATTTGATACACCTTATAACTCCATATGGAGGTTATCCAATGTTTTAAAATGATCAAATAGCATTATAAATATAATTGGATCCCTTTTAGGCATTAGGCCAAGTCTAGGTCTAGTAGGACTTGACTGTACATAACTACTCATCAAAACTTCTAAGTAGTTTCTCAAGGTTATAAATCCTTATCTGAATTTATTCATGTATGGAAAAACTTCATACATATCCTTAAAAGTTTTAAACATCTCTCAACTCACCTTATTACCATCTTCTTACTAAACCTATAGGATATACCCCTTTGAGAGTACACTTTGTCTAAGACAGAACAAAGGGCACTTCTCCTATTGCCTCAAACAAAATGATGATATGAGGGGCTTGGGAAATTCATGAGGATGATATTTTCAAAACATAAAGGTTGGATAAAATAAATAACATCCCCAATTATTCAAAACTCCAAGGTGATTATGCAAGGTTTATGTGTTGATTGCAAGTTATGTGTTAGAACCCATCCATGTTCTATTTCTAGTTGATGAACATCAGGTAAAGTGTATATCATCATTATTTAGGTGTGATAACACATGTAAACACTCAAAAATTCTATTATATCTTCACCTCTCTCCAAACTACACTCACCTTAACTTGAGTAGAGTCAACTATGTGTTGTGTTCTTGCTAAAAAAAACATGCTTGTAGGTGTGTACTATACTAATAGACCTTGTTTTATTGATCTGGTACCCTCTTAAAATAATTAAGGTCAACTCAAAATAATTTTTACTTTTTCTCATCATGGAGATGTTAGGCCAACATCAATACAATCATACTTAGAGCACTATTATACTACAATTAACTATAGTTGACCATTCTTAGAGCATAAAAGATCATGTAGGTGCATATGTAGGATTTGAAATCTATGTCATACATCCTAGGGTTCCTTTGATATCTTTGGAATCATCTCTAACCTAAATGTGTTCATGTTTTCAATTTTTTATGTCTATGTCCCTATCATAAACTTCCAAATACCTATAGTCAGGCTGTAGATGGACTTTTTTGAGGGTAAGGCACACCTATAGATAGTGATATAGATCAATACCTTAAAATTCAAACCCTTTTCAAGTCCCTTGAATCAATAGTGTACCTCTCACCTTTATAGGGCCACTTTTCATGAACATATGCTCTTGTTATCATACCTTAGACTATAAGACCATTCGGAGGTTCATGATACTACAAAGAACACTAACCTTCTATAGTGAAGAATTACATGATTTTGAGGAATCCAAACATCATACACCATTGGATAAAACATTCAATCTCTTTTGAAAGGTATTACCTCTACATGAGGGATACATTATGGATTCATTCAAATTAATCTATGCTTTATACCACCATGTTGTATGATATCACAAAGAATGAACAAGGCACCTTTTTAGTGTTTTAAAGGTAATGGGTCCCTAAACTCTCCTTCTCAACTTGAACATGACTTTTCAAGCCTAACTTCCTCTCTATGGTTCCACTATGATTGTTATGAATTTATTCAACTCATAAAACTCTATGAAGGACTCAAACATGTTTAGATACTATCACTTAATATGCTCAAACCTCTATAGAAGCCTATAGGTGTGCACACAATAGAAGACAAGGGTAATGATGGTAGAACATAGATAATTTACATAGTGTATGACCTTATAGCTAGTCTTAAAACTTATCAAGGTCTGAAAATGAATCCTTTCCACCAAGAATGACTTCAAACCAATCCCAATACTTCCATTCCAACATGATTATCTCTTAGGGGACACCTATAGGTGCACATCAATGGTGTAGGATTGTGTATACAGTCTAAATTAGTTATCATAATTAGTCATATGCTATTTGGAGAGCTTAGATTGATTGATATTATTGTAAGAAGGTTTACAACTTATTAAAATTCCTCATTGCATCTCCATAAATTTTCTCAAAGCTTTCATACACCTAATTCACTTGAATGTAAGTGAGTACTTATAGGAAAGTCTGATTGTGTTATTTGCTTGACTAGAAATATCATGTGAAACCTTTTGAGACTAATCTTGGAAGGAATGAGATGAATTATATGACATATGATAAACATGAAACATCAATATACCTCTTCTTGAAACCACTATAGGATATGACAACCTCTATAGTTGATGATCATGCTTGTAATTCCATTAATATACTCAACCTATAACTTAAGAAGTTTGAGCTGATAAAATAACCTCCAAACATGAAAAAAAGGATAGAAACCATGAAATAAGGATTTTCACATCCATTTTAATAAATTTAATCCATTGTTTTGTATAGATCAAATCAAACAAGAAGAAAACTTGTAGGGTTTGGGGATTAACAAGCAAAATGAGACAATCCACTTCTAAAGGATGGTTTATAAATCATAGGTAGCCAATCCTTTAAATATTATCATTAATGTGAACTATATCAAGTTTAATAACATCCCTTAGAGGCATCTGACCTTAAACCTCTTCTACTGGCCATACCATGAGAAAACCTATTAACTACTTTTGCATACCAAGTGGAGTGATAGAGAAGTTAAATGGTTTTCAATCATTATTTAGACTTTAAAATCATATAAAATATAAATATGAGTTCATTAAAGTTTAATATACACTATATAATATTTACACACATTCCACACTCCTTTAGAAGTCATACAACTAACTTAAACTACTCAAACTACCACCTTTCTTCTTGTTATGATGTTACTCCTACAATTTTTAGTTAAAAATTGACATATATGATAAGGTAATAATATATTGGATGTTTATGAATAGTGTGTAACACTTGTCTACCAAGAGAAACCATACAACCTTTATTAATAGCTCAAATAGTGACCTTATGTGACACAAAATGGATTAGGACTAAAAGTGACTAAGACCAAGGTTAATATCACATTAAATAATATAAAATAATAACTTTAAACACCCTATAAAATCTTAATAATCCCTTAGATAAAGTTTTTTACTATAATGGGTTGACTTATTTTGACTTATGGTCAAAGTAGTCAACATTCTTAGTGATGTCCTAGGGGTGGTATGCTTGCTATGTTAAGACTAGTAGCTTAATCCTATCCATTGGGACATGGAGTCACATATATACAAATTTGACACTAAATTTTCCTTTGAAACCACACAAAATAATATAAAAGACACACAAAACAAGACACACCAAAGGAAATAAACATGTGTTCTCAAGAACACTTTTGGAACACACATAATTGAAACAAAGGCACACACCTAACCTAGTATTTATAAAACCTCACACTTTGAGGTGAAATTAATATTACCATGATTAAAATAGGGTCAAATATTATTCCTCTTACATATTTTTCACTCCATGAAAGTAACTTGTCATGTGAAGCATGCCCATAATCAAACACTTGACTAGGTGGATTGTGAAATGACTTACCATACCTATATCTTCTCATGTCTACATGTGGCCTACTTTGAGATTTAATGAATTCTCTCTCTTTCCTTCCAAATAACTTGTTTATAGTTTTAAATTGATTTATATTTATCATATTTGATTTACACTTCTCAAATTATAGATTAGGAGTGATGATAGTTGCCTCAGCTTTGTTCTCTTTTAGGATAGAATGTACTTGATGTGTATGATCATCAAGTCCCTCTTCACCATGTTCTAATACCTTTGAATTTTATTATACCTTAGATTGAGGTATGATTTGTTCCTTAAGCATAAAAAAATCTACCTTGACTTCATTAGGCTCCTCTATGACTGCAAACTCTTGGATAATAGAGTGATGTTTACCTTCATGTTTAGCAAGGAATTATATTTCATGTTTGGTGAGACATTCAACAACCTAATCATTAGGCTAATTAGTAGACTTGACATTAGATATTAAATTATTTGGAGGAGAAGTAGTCTTACCCAATTGATTACATTTTTGACATATGGCATTGAACCATTACTTTAAGTCATCCTACTCCTCATGAATGTCATATTCAAGGGTTATTTCATCAAGTGTTGGTAGAATTACGTGGTTATTCTCATCACAATGATCTATAATTATCTTCAATATATCATCATCATATACATGGATCAAGTAGTTAATTTTATTATCTTCTAAGAAAGAATGCTCAATGCTTACCTCAGCTTTCTCAAATGCTCCTTCATGGATGATATGGGTGCCAAGGTCAGTTTGCTCAAATTATGTATATGGATCATGTTCATAATAATATTCAACATACTCATCCAAAAATAATTTTGTTATGCCTTCAATATTGGAAGAAACACCATCATCTACAATAGACTCTTCTTTCTCATTGATGACATAATTGATATTAGAACTTGCTTAAACATAGGATTAAATGTGAAATCTAACAAGTGGTTGAGTCTTTATGGTCACTTTTGTTCCATATCTTGTCTTAAAGGCTAAGAAGGAATAATTAGCTAAGAGGTATCCTCCTATCTTAGTAGTAAAATCTCTTTAAAGGTAGATTTTAAAGTGCGTAGGTGAGTCAACCACAATAATATCTTAGAGGATGGGGAAACTAAGACAATCATGCAAGAAAACCTTCAATATTTTGATAAATCATACTGTATAAGTAGGTGTACCATCTAATTGAAGCAATATTTTACTATGTGGTTCATAATTTAGGCCCAATTTGTTAGCTATAACTTTGGGCATCACTAATGTAGAGGTTTCACTATCAAGTATGCAGTTATGAACTAGTTTATCAGCCATAATGAGAGTGAGGTATAAATGTGGAGGCTTCTTAGACTTGGTAGATGGTTCCACTATGTTATTAGGGGAATTGGTAAGATATAAATGACCATGACCATTGCTTGATGATGGAGGACAAACATGAATGGTAGACAACTATTTTTGCAAGATTTCCTTTTGGCTAGGCATATGAAGGACATACCAAAGGGAAATGGATGCTTTTGCATTCTTCAATGAATCTAAAATGTTTAAAATAGAAGTGCTTACCTTGTTTTGATTCCTTGGAGGCAAATAAATTGTTGGAACTTGAGGTATTGAAGCATTTGTAATAGACCTTCCCACACTCTGATTTGGATAAGGTGCCATTCCTTATTTCCTTGAAGGAGGATTAGATGAACTTGTAGGCACACTATTATCATCTCCTAGAGCCTTTATTTTATCTTTTGTATTGTTTTTAATATAATTTCCTTGGTTAATCACATAAGTATCTTAAAATAATAAGTTAGTGAAGCTCTCTCCTTGAGGCTACTAACCTTCACTTGCTTACATTTAGACTTCATATTTTACTAATAGTAGAGGAGTGACTCCTCCTTGAGAAACTAGAGCTTGTTCTCCACCTTCATTTTCATCCATGAATTGGCCTTATTGCCATTATTATCCTTGGATTAAATTTTTATGAATTGGTACTATTTCTCTTGTGTTGAAGGTATAAGTATGATTATACACATGTTGGGGATCAACCAACAAACTTGATTACTATGTGAAAGCAATAAAACATGAAATTGAACCAGAATGATAAGTAACTAGAATCAAAAAATAGCAAACAATAAGAGATACAAGAAACCACCCTAAAAACTTGTATTAAACTCTTTACAGAAGGAATACAATTGAAGAAACTTCTTTTCTTCCACACCTCTCTCAGATGTACAGATCTCTTTCCTTCAAGAGCTCTCTCTCTCTCAATTAAAATCAACTCCAACACTTGGATTAATTCACATATATAATTCTTGTACTATTACTCTACTATTATAATAAGCTATGAAGATCTATCCCTATTATATAACTTTAGGGATTCATGAGCATACAATCACAACCATTAGATGCACCTCCTAATCAAGGGCTCAAAATAGTCTTACTTAAGATAGAGATGCAGACTTAAGACTAACACTTAATCCTATCATGCAAACATTATGTTCTATCCACGAAAATAGCATTCTAGACACATAGGTGATCGATGTCGGTCCCTACCTATCTGCCTATGACCGACATCAACTGATTCATGACCGATGCTGGCATCTCCTAATCGACTCCTGACCGATGTCAGTTGCTCCTGATCGATGCCAGTGACTGTGTAATTCTTGCAACCTGCAACTTTCTCATTTGGTGAAGCTTTTAGCTCCACACCTCAACAATCTCCCACTTGGAGATAAACAACTACCCTAGTACCTGTACAACAACATCTTCTAGATTCTCCATCTTCAAACTCAATCATGAAGACCTATAAAAGTTGAATGAAGATTCAACTTCTCCTTTGTTACTAGCTTGGTTAACATATCAGTAGGGTACTTATCTATATGGATATTCTCCAGCTTTAACTCACCATCCTCCAATACCTGTCTAATGAAGTGGTACCTCAGCTATATATGTTTAGTTCTTGAATGAAAGGCTGAATTCTTAGCCAAATGAATTTCACTCTAACTATCACTATATAATCTACAACTCTCTTGCTCCTTTCCTAGCTCTTCCATGAACCGTGTCATCCATATCATTTCTTTGCTAGCCTCTATGACTGCAATATATTCTACTTTTGTAGTTGACAAGGCAATAACCTTCTGCAACTTTGGAATCTAGCTAACCATCATTCCACCAATAGTGAAAACATATCCTGTGGTGCTTCTCCTGCCATCCAAATCACCTGCCATATCTGAATCTACATAATCATGTAGATAAGTGTTTGACCCACCATAGCAAAAATGCCTACTGTTGGTCCCTCTCAAATATTTGAGGATCCACTAAACTGCTTTCCAGTGCTCCTTCCCTGGATTGGCCATATACTTACTAACAACTCCCACTACTTGGGCAATATCTGGTCTAGTACATACCATTGCATACATTAAACTCCCAACTACGGAAGCATATGGAACTCTACTCATGTACTCTACCTCATCATGTGAATTAGGACACTGTTCTTTACTCAATTTAAAATGTCCAGCCAAAGGTGTGCTTATCGGTTTTGCATCCTGCATATTGAACCATTTCAACACCTTGTTCACATAATCCTCTTGAGACAAAATCAACCTATGATTTTTCCTGTCTCTCTTAATGCTCATGCCAAGGATTTTCTTTGCTGCTCCCAAATCCTTCATGGCAAATGTGTGAGCTAATTTCACCTTAAGCTCAGAGATATCCTGCATGTGTGATCCTACAACCAGCATATCATCTACATACAACAATAGAATAATATATCTACCATTATCTAATCTATTAAAATAAACACAATGGTTAGATTGGCATCTACTATAGCCATGCTCAGTCATAAACCTGTCAAATCTCAAATACCATTGTCTAGGAGCTTGCTTGAGACCATATAAGCTTTTCTTCAATTTGCACACTAGCTTCTCCTTACCTTTGACCTCAAATCCTTCCAGCTGATCCATATATATTTCTTCATCCAAATCTCCATGAAAAAATGTTGTCTTAACATCAAGCTTCTCAAGATGCAAATCCTCAATAGCAACTAAAGACAATACAGTCTGTATAGAAGTCATTTTAACTACAGGAGGAAAAATCTCACCAAAATCAATACCTGGTTTCTGTGCAAATCCTTTCACTACCAACTTGGCCTTATATCTCATCTATCCATTCTCACCTTCCTTCAATTTGTAGATCCATCTATTCTTCAGTGTCTTCTTTCCCGCTAGCAACTCAACCAAATCCCATGTTTGGTTCTATTTTAAGGAATCAATTTCCTCATTCATGCCTAGCTCCCACTGATTCTTGGATTTCACCTTTATTGCTTCATCAAAACTCTCTAATTCTCCACCATTAGTAAGAAATAATGAAGTTGAATATCGAATTAGAGGTTTACTTACCCTTTCTAACCTCTTGATGGGCATCTGAGACTCATTCACAACACGCTGTCCACCCAAATTCTCTGACAGTGACTGACCTCAATCACCTCTAGGCCTGTTATTGGCCGATGTCGGTTCTACATGACCGACATCGGTACCTTCCTGGCTGACATTGGTCACTATCTAACTAACATTGATTCCTATATTGCTGATGTCAGTTCCTTCCTTACCAATGTCAGTCTCTATGTTTTCTTGTCTGTGATAATTCTTTTCCACGAGCTCATTTTGGACTGTCACCTCATCTAATTCTCCATTGCTTTGCCCAGATTGATTTAGCTTCTTGAGCTGATCACTATACATCACTTTTTCATTGAAAACAAAATCATGGCTCCTAATTATTTTGTTAGTTCCTAGATTCCAAAACTGGAATTTGAAATCATCAGAGCCATAACCAATAAATGTGCACTTCATAGACTTAGCATCTAGCTTCTTTCTATTTTCCTTATCAACATGCACAAAAGCTTTACAACCAAAAACTTTGAGAAATGAGAGATCTATGTTTTTACCTATCCATGCCTCTTCTAGAATTCCACCATCCAGAGCTATAGAGGGTCCTCTATTAATCAGGTAAACTATAGTATCCACAGCTTCTGCCCAAAACTCTAAGGGCAAACCAGCATGTAACCTCATACACCTTGCACACTCCATTACTGTTCTGTTCATCCTTTCAGCAACTCCATTTTGTTGAGGTGTCCTTAGAACCATCCTTTGCCTGCGTATTCCATGCATATAACAATACCAATTAAACTTGTGGCTATAGAACTCACCACCATTGTCAGATCTCAGGCACTTCAATCTCCTGCCTGTTTCATTCTCAACCATAGCTTTCTAAATCTTAAAAGTGTCAAAAACATCAGATTTCTTCTTTATACAATAGATCCATACCTTTCTTGTAGCATCATCTATGAAAGAAACATAGTATTGTGATCCTCCAATAGAAGCAACCTGAGCCGGTCCCCACATGTCTGTGTGAACAAGCTCCAATTTGTGCTTCTTCTTTGTTGACCCAGTCTTGAGAAAAATTACTCTCTTTTGTTTCCCAAAAATACAGTGCTCACAAAAATCCAAATCTATGCTTTTCAAATCTGAAAGCTTACCTTTTGACTTAAGAATTATCATTCCGTTCTCACTCATGTGGTCGAGCCTCTGGTGCCACAACTTTACATCCACATCTGAAGTAGATAATACAAAAGGAGAATAATCAGTAATACAATTACATAAATAGAGAGTACCTACTCTCTTACCTCTGGCCAATACAAGTGCACCCTTGGTCACCTTCCAAGATTCAGCTGTGAGAGATACTGTACAACCCTCATCCCCCCAACTTTCCTACAGAAATTAGATTCCTCTTCAAGCTGGGAACATGCATGACATCTTTCAACACCCATGTGTTGCCATTCTACATTTTTAGCTAGACTTTTCCTTTGCCAACAATTTTACAAGGCTCATCATCCCCTAAATAAACTATTCCAAAATCTCCATGGACATAGCCACTAAAATATTCTCTATTTGGGGTAGCATGAAAAGAGGCACCAAAATCTAAAACCCAAGATTCTATATTATTATGCAAAGAGAATATAAGAGCATCTTGTGCAATACCTGCAACTTTTGCTTCTTCTTTACCTTCATGCTGATTGTCCTCTTTAGGTTTTGACCAACAATCTTTGCTTATGTGCCCTATCTTTCCACAATTCCAGCAGGCTAACCTCCTGCCATTTATGGATTTGGATCTACCTCTCATCTTTGACTTAGACCTTGATCTCTCTTTCTTGCTCTTCTCTTTTTACCTTCCCCTGCTCTCAAAACTTAAAGCGTTCCTTGATGTTTCCTCTATGCTTTTTTTGCAAATTTATTCATTCAAGATTACACTAACAACATCATCTACTTTTAAAATATTTGAAGTAGATGCAGTATTACTAACTGCCATTACCAAGCTATGCCAGCTCTCAGGTAAAGAGCATAAGATTAATAGAGCTTTAATTTCATCATCAAACACTATTTTGACTAAATTTAATTGATTTACAATTCCATGGAAATCATTTAGATGATTAGATACAGATCCACCTTCCTGCATTTGCAAATTGAATAACTGCTTCATAAGATATACCTTATTTGAAGCTGAGGGTTTTTCATATAAATTTGCTAAAGTAGTCATTAACTCTACCATTGACTTTACCTATGATAAATTAGATATCACAGTAGATGCCAGACTCAATCTTATAGATCCAAGAGCCTTTCTATCAAGAACTTCCCATTCTTCATCTTCCATGTCTGTGGGCTTCCTTGAAACTCCACCTAACGGTAAGTATAGATCTTTCTAATATAGATAATCCTCTATCTGCATCTCCATAATTGGTAATTCTTGCCATTAAACTTCTCCATTCTCAGTTTACTTTCTTCTGCCATTGCTTCTCCCACTCAAACAAAAATCCCTACAGAAACCCCTATGAGTACCTTGTAATCAACACACACTAACCAGATCTGAAACACTTGTTAGTTAACCTGAGCTCTGATACCACTTGTTGGGGATCAACCAACAAACTTGATTACTATGTGAAAGAAATAAAACATAAAATTGAACCAGAATGATAAGTAACTAGAATAAAAAAACAACAAACAATAAGAGATACAAGAAACCACCTTGAAAACTTATATTAAACTCTTTGCAGAAGGAATACAATTGAAGAAACTTCTTTTCTTCCACACCTCTCTCAGATGTACAGATCTCTTTCCATATCTCTTTCCTTCAAGAGCTCTCTTTCTCAATTACAATCAACTCCAACACTTGGATTGATTCACATATACAATTCTTGTAATGTTACTCTACTGTTACAATAAGCTATGAAAATCTATCCCTATTATATAACTTTAGGGATTCATGAGCATACAATCACAACCATTAGATGCACCTCTTAATCAAGGGCTCAAAATAGTCTTACTTAAGATAGAGATGTAGACTTAAGACTAACACTTAATCCTATCATGCAAACATTCTATTCTATCCACGAAAATAACATTCTGGATGCACAGGTGACCGACATTAGTCCCTACCTATCTGCCTGTGACCGACATCGACCGATTCATGACCGATGCCAGCATCTCCTAGTCGATTCTTGACTGATGTCGGTCGCTCCTAACCGATGCCTGTGACTGTGTAATTCCTGCAACTTGCAACTTGCTCATTTGGTGAAGCTTTTAGCTCCACACCTCAACAACACATTGGTAGGCTTGTCGAAGTTAGGCTGACCTTGACCTCTCCCTCACCCATATTTTTGGCCATATTTTTGATCATAGGGATAAGGATTTTGATGAGCACCTTGCTGAATATTGGCTCGCCTAGTTTGAGCCTTGAAGGCTAGGAATATTTCCTTCCAATCAATATTATCTTCTACCTTCTTAGGATTAGACTTTGACTTATCATTTACCTTAGGAACTTGGGAAATGTTTAGAGAATCAGTAAGAACATTAGGTAGCAAAGGCATAAACACTTTAGGAAGTATCTTTCTATCTTGAATGAGGCCATTCTCAACTCTAATGGCAAGGTCATATGCCTAAGGAAGATTGAAACCACCCATAGATTGAAGCATGATGGCAATAATAGTACTAATAGCTCTCAAATATGTATGGAAGAGAAAACTAGTAGGTGGTCTCATGGGAGGAGTCAATCTATACCATTTCTTTTGGAACCTCTGATTGAACTCATGCATTATTTATTTGGGGGCTCTTTATATCACATTGAGCTAATGTATGAGTGAAGTGTTATCACTCCTATCCTCAAATATTGAAGTTAATAACACTCCAAATTCATCCCATGTTATGATATAACCACTGGTCAAAGTCAAATACCAATTAGGTGTTTTCCCTCTAAGGGATATGGCAAGGAGTCTAATGGCAATTTTAACCTTAGTGACATTGTGAAAACTACAAAAAATAGAGATATCCCTGATGTGTTCACTAGTAGTAACATGGCCTTCACCATTGAATGTAGGAACACTCTTTGTAGCATTAGGGGGAATGCCATCATAGGCATCAAGATGGATTGGATTTTTAGTGTTAAAAATTGGGAAGGCATATTGCCTAGGCATGTTTTCTTTAAGATCTTCCTCACTCTCTTGGTATTTCCTCTTTCTCTTCAAAGGATAGAATAGGTTGAGGGTGTTGAACTTCAAGGTGAAGTTTAGGTTGAAGAGGTGGATTGACAAGATTGAAAACTCTACTAAAAGATGACCTATTAGGTACCATGAAGCATGAGCATAAATATGTGACAAAACAATGGTATACAACCATATTTTGCCTTGAATTGAGTTTCCAAATGTTGAGTAGCACACCAATATATACCTAATGTTATTAAAACTAACATTCACCTTAACAAGTTGTAGTTAGGACAATGGGTCCCACCGAGCATGCTAGAACTATTGTCACCAAATATTACAACCTAAAGGAGGTTGTTAAATCCTACTATAATATTTGGGAAAAATTAGAATACCTATATGCTTGTGGGTTTCCTATAGTAGAGTTAGACCTCTAGGTTTAAGGGTTAGCTCCCTGAATTGATCTTAAAGTGCTTATCACCTATACTAGTTAATTACTTGTGGGGAAAGGGGTATAAATATGCATGAAAGAAATATGTTATAAGGAGGTGATACACCATAAGTATTTACATAATGATATCATACTTATTTCACTAAGAAATGAGACTTACAAACCAGATTTAAAGTCCTAAGATGTTCTAACATTATTATTTCAATATAGAGGTAATATGCATGAGAAAAATCAAAGCGAGTGGATCAAAAGGTAGATTGTAGAATCTAAGTACACTTTCACACTCTAATGGATCCAAACACACTAGCTACACTCAAATGTGACCTTTTAGAGTGAGAACTTCTTGCACTAGACATGAAAGGACAAGGAAAAGTAAGGATAAAATCACTAGACCTCACCATTCATCACTTTGCACACTTAGACAAGATGTTTGTGAACTCAAAACTATATTTATTATATTATTCAAAGGTAAATTACAATATAAAACTAGCAAGGCTTTACCATACATGGTGTGGAATTATGAAATAAGAGCCAAAATGGCTAGTACTTATAGAATGTCAAAAAGGAGAGAGAAGAATGAAGTTTAAGAGTCACAATAAGAGGTGTCAAGATGAGATAAAGAGTTATGATTTTAGGATAATGAAGTATGATATATTCCATGAAATGTCTCTTTGGAAAAATGTCCCTCTAAGGAATGAAACTCCTCAAATATGGTGTAGGACTCTTCAACTACATGTTTGAAAATTACCTTCATCATTGGCTTCTCTTGAGCACTCCTTAGCAGACTAGGGATAGATGAAATAATTTCATTATAAATAGGGGGGTTAAAAATAGTCTCCAACATGAATTGGATGTGTCCCTAATCATCAATCTCCTTCTAAACAAGTGTTCTCATTATTTGCAGACACCATCATCCTCCTTTAGACATGTCTTTACATTTGGCATTAAGATTCTCATCAGTTATTCAATCCATTCAGGGAAAGGTATGATACTTTTGAAGGGCTCTAAAGTCTATAGAACCATTAGGAATACCTTAAAAGGCCTCCCAATTTAATTTATCACCTTCTCACTTGGTGATCATTCTTCATTCATTATGCTAGTTTCGATTGGCTAAAGTGAAGGTGCTTGAAAAAGTAATTATGTGATTTTTTGAGGAAATAAATGGATATTAGGAGTTATTTTATGTCTCATTATACCCCCCAAAATTATCCTCATATTTTTAAACTATTTTTTACCTATAAAACATCAAAACCTATGAAAAAAAGCCATTATGTACCCTATCTATACAAATAGGGTATAAGATAAATTGATGGGAAGGAGACTGGGAGAGTTTTATACAATACCAAATAAATTTCCTACCCAAAATAACTCATATGGATTCATTTCCTTGTTTATTTTCTCTATTGGGTCATTAGCAAGGGTTTTAGAGGGTTTTACGTAGTTTTACCCCTTGAGGATTGTTCATAAAAGTGTGACTTACAATCCTCTAAAAAAATTCACAAAATTTAATTTAAGGACCCTATCCAATCATGTACAACTCCTAAAGATCCCATGATAATCATACATACTATTTTGATATCTAAAACTTTCCTTTGCAGTATGTGCACCCTGTCATGTTCTTGAGCCAAGAAATGATCTCTTTGTGACCTTATCTACAAACCAAAGGATTTTATACACCTTATAACTCCCCATGGTGGTTATAAAATGTTTTTAAATTCTCATATAGTGTTATAAATAAAATTGGACCCCCTTTAGGCATTAGGCCCAATCTAGGTCTAGTAGGACTTGACTACACATAACTACTCATCAACACTTTTGTGTAGTTTCCCAAGGTTTGAAGGCCTTATCTAAGTTTTTTCATGTCTATAAAAACTTATTATATATCCTTTAAATGTTTCCATATCTATAAACTCATCTTATTACCATATTCTTACTAAACCTATTGGATATACCCCTTTAGGATTGCCCTCTGTTTGAGATAGAACATAGGGCACTTCCCCTATTACCTCATACAAAATTATGATATGAGGGGATTGGAAAAGTCATGGGGATTATATTCTCAAAACATTAGCATTGGATCACATCAATAACATCAAAAATTCTTCAAAACTCCAAGGCAGACTACTCAAACTCATTGACTGTGAAGGGCTTATGTGTTAGAACTCTTCCATGTTCTATTTATAGTTTATGAGAATCAGGTGAAGTGTATATCATTTTTATTGAGGTTTTATCACACATGTAAACACTAACTTATATTATATCTTCACTTCTCTCAAAACTACACTCACCTCAACCTAACTGTAGTCAATTGTGTGTTGTGTTCTTGCTTAGAAAAACATGCATGCAAGTGTGTTCTATATTATTAGACCCTATGTTATTTATCTAAGACCCTCTTGAAATCATCAAGGTTACTTCACAATAATTTTTAATTTTTATCATCATTCATGTGTTATGCCAACATCAAGATAGTCATACTTAGATCATTGTTATATTATAGTCAACTATAGTTGACCATTCTTAGAGCATAAGAGGTTTTATAGGTACATATGTAGGCTTTGAAATATGTGTCACACATCCTATGGTTCCTTTTAGGCATTTTTAATCATATCCAACCTATAGGTATTCATTTTTTCATGTCTAGGCCCCTATCATAGGCTTGAAAGTACCTATAATCAGGCTGTAGATGAGCTTTTTTTAGGGCAAGGCACACCTATAGATGGTGATATAGGTAAATACCTTTCAAATAAACCCCTCTTCAAGTTATTTGAATCAATAGTATTAATTTTACCTTTATAGTACCACTTTACATGAATATATGCTCTTTTTAGGCCACCTTAGACTATAAGACCATTCGAAGGTTTAGGATATTACAGAGAACATTGACCTTCTAAAGTAAAGAATTACATGATTTGGAGGCATCTTAACATCATACTCCATTGGCCAAACCACTCAATATATTTTATAAGTTATTATTTATACATAAGGGATATATTATGGATTCATTTAAATTCATCTAGGATTTATATTGCTCCATTGTATGATATCACAAAGAATGAATAAGACACCTTTTTAGAGTTTTTATGGTAATGGGTCCCTAAACTCTCCTCAACTTGAGCATGAATTTTCAAGATTTCTTGCCTCTATATGGTCCCACTATTATTTTTATGGAATTATTCAACTCCTCAAACTCTATTAAGGACTCAAACATGTTTATATATTATCAGTCCACATGCTCAATCTTCTATGGAAGCTTGTATATGTGCACATAATAGTAGACAAGGGTAATGAAGGAAGAAGATGGATAATGTACATAGTGCATGGCCTTATAACTATTATTAAACCTTATAAAGGTCATAAAATGAATCCTTTCCATCATGAATTAATTTAAACCAATTGTAATACTTCCATTCCAACATGATTATCTCTTGTGGGACACCTGTAAGTGCACATGAATGATATATGATTGCATATATAGTCTAAATTAGTTATCAAAGTCAATCATATGACATTTGGATATATTATATTAATTTATTTTGTTATAATAAGGTTTCCAAATTCTTAAAACTCCTCATTTAATCTACATGAATGTTCTCAAATCTTTCAAACACCTCATTCACCTGATTGTAAGTGAGTACCTACAAGAAACTCTAATTGTGTTATTTGCTTGACTACAACTATCATGTGAAACATTTTGAGACTAATCTTGGAAGGAAGGAGGTGAATTACATGACATATTATAAACATGAAACATAAATATACCTCTGATTAAAACCACTACAAGAGATGACAACCTCTATAGTTGATGATCATGCCTACAATTCCACTAGTATACTCAACCTATAACTTGAGAAGTTTGAGCTCATAAAATCACCTAAAAACATGAAAAAAGGATGGAAACCATGAAATAAGTATGTTCAAATCCTCTATGATCAATTTCATCCATTTTTTTATATGAACCAGCTCAAACAAGAAGAAAACCTGTAAGGTGTGGGGATTAGCAAGCAAAATGAGACAAACAACTTCTAAAGGATGTTTCATAAAGCATAGGCAACCAATGATTGAAATAATATCATGAATTTGAATTAGACAAATTTTACTAACTTCCTTCAGATGCATGACCTGAAACCTCTTTTACTGGCCATACCATGAGAAAACTTGTTGACTAGTTTTACATGCCTAGTGGAGTGATAGAGAAGTGAAATGGTTTTCAGTAATTTTTGAGACTTTCAAAGTAGATAAAAATTCAATATGAGTTCATGGAAGTTTAATATCCATTGTATAATATTTCTAGACATTTCACACTCCTTTAGAAGTTTTACAACTAACTTAAACTACTCAAACTACCAAATTTATTTTTATTCTAATGTTACTCATGTAAATTTTAGTTATAAAATGACATGTCTAACAAGGTACTAACATATTAGATATTGAGGAATAGTTTAGAACACTTGTCTACCAATGGAAACTATACAACCTTCATTAATGTCTCAAATAGTGACCTTATGTGACATAAAATGGCTTAGGACTAAAAGTGACTAAAACTAGGGTTAATAAAATATTAAATGACATCAAATAAGACCATGACACACCCTATAACATCCTAATAAGCCCATATATAAATTTTTATACTATATAGGATTGACTTATGGTCAAAATAGTCAACATGAGCTTTGATAAGCTATTCTATAAGTACCTATCCCTTAATGGCCTTTTAGTTGACTATTCAATCTCAAACTCACTCAAAAGCATGATCTACTTAGCCATGCAGTCCTGTAAAGCTATTTTTAATAGTAGATACTTGAGAAGATATACTTTGGTGATGAATATGGTCTTATTTTTTATCATGTAATGATGTAACTCATAGGTTGTAAAGACCATAGCCAAAAAAGTTTTCTTAATCAGCATATAATTGTGTTCATACACTGTTAGTGTATGGCTTAGATAATACACTGTATGTTTTTTCTTGTGCTCATCATGTTGGGCAAAAAGTTCCCCTATGGAATTTTTAGTAGTAGATAGGTAAAGTAATATTGGATTTCCTTATGCAAGTGGTAGTAGAATAGATATATTGGCCAAGTATTCTTTTAAGTGTTCAATCTTTGTTCCATGAAAAGGTAGTGTATTTCTTCAATAAATGAGTGAATATATGATATTTATCATCCAAATATGAAATAAAACCTATAATAGACTATATTTTAACTTAAAAAATATGTCTCTACTTCAAATTAGAATGTGGTAGCATCTTATTAATGGCTTAAACCTTGGTGGGATCAACTTCAATACCTCAGTGAGAGATAATAAATCCTAACATTTTGTCTAAAGCAACACCAAAGATGCACCTTTTTAGGATTAAGATAAACCTTGTACTCACAAAGCCTTTCAAATATTCTTTGTAGTATAGATGTATGGTCTACACGGGTATTAGATTTACCCAATATGTCATTGACATAGTATTTGATAATATCATGGAATATAACAGTCATGGCCCTTTCACATGTTATCCCTACATTCTTGAGGATGAAAATCATGACCTTATAGCAAAACATTCACTAAGGAGTGGTGAACATTCTCTTGTGTTGGTCCTCTAGTGTAATCTTGATTTTTTGTATTCTAAATGGCCAACCATGAGGGAAAACATTTCATACCTAGCTATGGAGTCAAAAATCATGTTGATATTCGATAAAGGAAAGTCATCCTTTGGGTAGGCCTTGTTAATATCTCAAAAATCAATACATAATCTGATACCTTCTAGATTTTTTTGACTGGCATAATATTAAATATCCACTCCAAATAATTAGTGGGTCTAATGCATCTTACATCTAAGAATTTATTGAGTTCTTTCTTGACCAATATGGTAATTTGAGGATGTATTTTCTTGAGTTTTTGCTTAACTAACTTAACATCTGGATGAACGACAAGATGGTGTAGAACCAATTATGGATCTAAACCTAAAATATCAAAGTAATCCCATTCAAAAATATCTATGAAATATCTAAGAAGATCTATAATAACTTCACATTCCTCTGTAATGAGGGACATGCCTAGTTTTATACACTTGGGATCATCTAGAGTTCCATTGTTGATTTATAAATTATCCTCTACAAGGAGAGTAGATCCATCTTATAGGATAGTTGGTAAAGATGTAAATTAGATGTCAATGGCAAATTCATCTAGTTAGGCTAGTTATTCAAGTTCCCTCAAACAAGATGAATCAAAATTTCCTAATGTCATCCAGGGCCATGTAACAAACACTTTAGGATACTCTTGGATAATTTTCTAAAAAGTATGCTTCTCTTCCATATTGATTTTAAACCCAAATAAAATTTTGTTATTGGTGGACTCCTAAGCTTCAATCGAGGAAGGGTGAACATCCTTGTCTAGTGGCACCTGAAATAGGTTTTCACCAAGAGACCAACCTTTTTATATACTTTTTCCCTAGTCCCAAAGTGCCTCAAAGATGTTAATTTTGGTCTTTAATGTCTTATTTTTTTAATTTTGGCTAAAGGCATTCACCCATTCTCTAAAATAGGTAGTGGGATCCAATTTGATAGAAAATAATTGCTTAGGGTCTCCTATAGGAACATTGTCTCATAGGCCCATGAAATCACAAAAAGACTCATCATTATCAAAATTGTCAAGAGGTAATATGGATTCTTGTTGGTCCTAGTCTCTGAGTTCAGGGTGATAAAGGATAAGTGTAGAATGGCAGATTAATGGCATGAAGGTACAAATTGTGTAAGGTTAGAATAGGCTGCCATTGGATAGGTATTCATATATACTATGATTGGACTCTACTTCACTATTGGCATCATCATCACTTGTCATTGGTATAGAAACATGAATAAGATAGGTAGGGTCACCCCCAGGTGGTTTAAACCAATATTGTGAGTTATTTTTTACTTGATTATAGAAATAGGCTCAATATTACCATGATCATTTGCTTCCATGCCTCTACCTTTATATGTTTGGTTATCTATAATCTTGTTAGGGATGGGATAATTTTTACTTTGGTAGTAGTCAACCAATCATAATTTTACAACCAAGAATTATCTTCAGTAAGTGGGTCTTGTTCTTGGATTGTGGCTAGTGTGAAAATAATAGGCATTAGGCTATAAAGTTTTCCTTTTTATTACCATTCCATGTGAACTAGCTTGGCTTTAGGCCTTCCATAAGTCTCGGGGTTTTACATAAGATTGGTTATATATAAGGTAATATGTGCAAAGTATTCTCTTAGACTATTGGCTAAAATAGTAAAATGATTAACAATTTCAATATGAGGTGTATATGAAGTTGAGGCAAGGTGGGGTCTATGCAATTAGACTCTAGTGATTCAACAAGTATATCCTTGTCCTTATTTGGTACATGATCTAAGCCAAAATGGTAATTAAAGCTCTCATACTTTGCCACTAAATACTTGGAGTGCTACTATGGTTATAAGTCTATATGAATAATTACCTCCATCCTATAATGAGGAAACTTGATACACTGGTGCAAGGTTGAATCTATTGCATGAATTTTATGTATCCATGGTCTACCTAGAAGAAAATAATACAATAGATCTAGATATAGGACATGGTAAAGTGTGTCATGGGTAAAAGGACCAATGAAAAATAGAAAATAGATGGTTTCTTAAGATTCTTGTTCTTCATTATCATAGGCCTTAATGGTAATATTCTTTGGTTGAAGGTCAGCTATTGTATATCTCATATGCTTGATTAAATTTAGAGACACAATATTAAGGGTCATTCCATTGTCTATGAGGATGCATTTAACTTTATTCCCTATTATGAAACTTTAATATACAATGGGTTATTATGGAGAGGGCCTAGGGATGACTTATTACTTTGGTCAAAGTTCAATCACTATCCTAAGGATAGGTGTCCAACCAAATATTAAAATTTATCTGGTGCAATGTCATTGGGTACTCGAGACTTGCTCATAAGTTTAATAAAGATATTTTTGTGGATGGTAGATGTAAAAAATAAATCTATAATAGAGATTTATGTGGGAAGATTTTGTAGTTGTTCCATAATGTCATACATTTTCTCTTTTTCATTACTAACTATCTTATAACTAACCATTATGGTGGATTGAATAAGTTCATTTGTATAAGGTGGTTATGGGCTTGAAATGGTAATTTTAGTATACCACATTAAAATTTCACAATCTAGATTAGGTAAAGGACCATTATATCTAGAAGAAGGAGAAGGACATGGGATGGTAATTCTTGATTGTCATTGCCCTTGGTTATGTTTAGAGGCCAAAGGAGGATTATCGATATTAAGAGGTTAATAGGAATTATTAAGGACTAGTCATTGATGATTGGATGCTAGCCTAGGGTTGATGGTAATTATGGATACATGACCACCCAGAATGTAACCTATAACTCTATTATAGTCATGTGCAAATGTATAATAGGTTTGTTAGTTATTAGGGTCATTTTAGCCTTGGTTCCATCTATTTTATAGTTATAATTATTGTTTCTACTATTATTGATGTTGTTGTTGTTACTATTATTGATGTTGTGGTGGTGGCCTTCATTATTGTTTTTTTTATTGGTATTGTTATGTTTTGGAAATAGGTGTTGATAAATACCCAAGTTTTGATTAGAAGTAAAAGCCATGTTATCCAACTAGATTTCTCCATTTTCAAACATATTTTCAATGAGGTGTTTCAACTACTAACACCAAAATATTTAATGACCATGAACATGATAGTATTCATAGAACTCATGTTCTTTATACCAGTTTGGGTAAGTTACACATTTAATAAATTGCTTTGGAATCATCTAACTAATCATATCATTTATGGCTAATTTGTAAAACACCACTTCAATAGGTTCACCAAGGTTGTTGAAGACTCTATCATTAGGTCTTCTTCTTAGAGGAAGGGTTTGCAAAGGTGGAGGTTGAGGTGCTTTCATGCACCATGGTGGTTACATTTGTGGAGATGCATATGGTTGTGGTGTTAGAATATTTAATGTCTAAGTGGTAAACTTATAAGCTTAGTATATTTTAAGTAATTAAATAATAATGATTTATTATTTATTATTACAAGTTAACAACCTCATGTAAACAAATAATAAAACAGAATTGTTTATTATTATTGATAATTTAAAATGTTCTTAGGATGGTTGGAATCATTATTTACAATAGTCACATCCATTTATATTTCACTATAAATAGGGTTTTACCCCTATTGTGAATGTGTGTGAAAATAATATATTATGAATAGTGAATTATGCATGAACAAAGACTTTTATGAAGGCTATTAAATAAGTGAGAAGGAGTTTATGTATTGGGGTAATTTGGTTTCTCAAATATATGAATATCACATTGGTGGGTTTTTTACCTCTTTTAGGTTTTCCCATGGTAATTCCTATGTACAAGTTCATTGATCTTTGTGATTCATTTATTATACTTTGATAATTAATTATTCATCCTAGATTCTATCTATACATTGCTATTATATTCATGAATTTTATCATCGTATTTAATCTTGGAGGATGGATATGATCGGTACATAATTTATTTAAAGCAAATTTTACTGTATTTCAATCTTGTGAGGAGATGTAGAACACTGGGATGCTATAAAATGAGATGTTTTTATTTGTTAATCTCTAAGATACCTAGTTCAACATATTAGAGCCTTGAATCTACATGTAAAATCATTCAAGTATTTCTAGATCCCTGTTAAAACAACTCACTTTTTTTAAGCATGGTAATCCTCCTTTAGTGTAATGGTATGACCCATATTTGGCTTGGACAAATAAAAAACTCTAAAAATTATTGCCAATAGTTCTATGGTGTTTAATCATCATTTTTAATTTTTTTTGCCTGGTAAAAGCATCTACTAAACCTCCTAAGGAATTAAAAGCTTCTCCTAAAATATTCCTTAATCACAGGGGCACCATAATCAACTAGGGAAATTTCAAAGTCTTGATTTTTAGTCAATATTCAATCTTAAAAATTCCTTCATCATCAGAAGAAAAAATCTAGAAGATTGAAATAGATTTCAATATTTTTTAGTGCCTATACAAGTTTATGGGCTCTCCAAATAATCTACATGGGTGCCATATTTTTGCCTGGTTAATTAAAAAACACTGACTTCTTCATCAAAAATTCTATTTTGAAGGTCTAACATGTCTTGTACAAAGATTTTAGGAAGGGTAAAAAACTTTTGAGGTCTCTTATGGATTATTCAGGGTGCTGTGAATATCCAAACTCTTAGTTGGGTGCCATTATTCTAAAAGCTACGTGCTATAGGTAAATTTGATTTCTATAGTTTAGAAAAAGTATTTAAAAAATAATTTGTCTTAAATTCTTTTTTTAAACCCTAGGTCCCACCTTGGAAAATAAAGACTTACTAAGAAGTTAAATTTTATTTTTATTTTTTTCACTTGTGTTATTTAAATGCACGTAATATATTTTTTTAATTTTTAAAAATGATATAAAAAAGTTCAAATATAGATTAGTGCATATTAAATCTTAATTAAGCTCTTAGATGAGTTGGTAAGTTTATTTTTTCTAGAACTTACAACTAAGGAGGTCCTGAGTTCAAAACTCCCTAAAATAAACATTTTTTAACTTGGTCAAATTATTTTTTGAATTTAATTTAAACTGAGTTCTATTTTTTGATTTATGTGCCAACTTTTCATGCATTTAAAACCCTAGTTAATCTTTCAAACGTGTTTTAAATTTTGACCTATTGAATATTTTGTAAAATGTAGTTATGTAACCAATTGATCCTTAAGTTTTGGCACCTTTTAGACATATATGTGTGGTCCATTTTATATTTTGAAACCTCTTATTATTAATGTTATAACTTTTTTAATAATAACGTTGAGGTTGTTATTCTAAGTATGACTCTTTCAACACCTAGATTAGTGAAACTCTATTTAAAATTTTAGTATTATTTGGCATCTAAATTGTGAAATTAAGTATAGTTGCATGTGTGATTCACTTTGTTTTGGAAAATAGTTCAAAAAATCAATAAAAAGTTTTTTTTAACAATTGTGCTTATATTAGTGTATTTTTGTGACATGATACCTTGTTTTGTGATAATCTTTTATAATTTTATTACTTTTTCTAGCATTAAATTGAAAAATTATTGTATGTTCACACTTTAATTCTATTTTTACTTTTAAATAGAGTTAACATTCACACTAAAAAGGATTCATTTTAAGAATTTGTTTATTGTCATTTTTAAAGGGAAGTTATGGCTTCACCTAATTTTATTTTAGATAAATCACAAATGCTTATTTTAAAGGGAAGTAACTATAATATATGAAAATTTGTGTTAAAGTTGAATTCATGACCTAAAATTTATGGAATTTTATCATTGGGACTAAAAAATACCCTTTTAGATGACATGTTACCCCTGAGCTTACCAATGCATCTTAATAAAAATCATAGAAATATATTTCCATTATCTTATAGAGTGTTAAGGATGAATTCTTTCTACACATTAGTAATTAGGAGTCTCCTAGTGATGCTTATAAACTCTTTGAATTCATGCATGAGGGCACTCACCTCTCAAAAATTATTAAGTTAATCCTTTAATTACTAACTACACCTATAAAAAGTGATGAAAATGTTATGAATTTTCTTGCTAAAATTAAGAACATTAAAGCTCAGTTAGATGGTAAATTTTGTCATAGAATGGAAACTTGATATACAAATAAATATATATTTAAAAATCAAACTTATAAACATAACAAAGGGAAGAAATATGATCAAAATAAGTAGAAGAATTAAAACCCTAATCAGGCTAACAATCAATATCAGAATGATATTAATTTATAGCTTACTTTATTTGCTTCAAATGAAAATGAATGGATTTTAGATAGAGATGCATCACACCATATGAATTTATTATATAATATTTTGTGTGATTATATAGATATCTATGAAATAATTTACTTAAGATATAATTCATTTTTAGAAGTAACTAAGTAGGGAAAAACAAAGTTTTCAAATGTTGTTATCAATGATATTTTCTATGTACCTAAGCTTAAAACGAATTTATCTTTTTCTAAACTTACAAATTACAATTTTATTGTAACATTAATTAAATATATCTATTCCATTAGAAATCAATCTATTTCCTTGATTTTTTAAGGTGTTCTAAAGAATGGTTTATATATCTTCTCTCCTTCTGCATGTTTTCTTTTGTCACATAGTAAGAATGAATCTAAATTATGAAAATAAAGATTATGACATTTTAATTTAGAAGTTTACATGATATGATTCAAATAATTTTTTTTTGGAATTCCTTCTATCCCCTCTCATCATGAAAATTATGAGGATTGTTTATGCGGTAAGCAACATACTAACCCCTTTCACAAGAATCGTGATGTAAATTCTTCTCATCCTTTATAATTGATTCATAGTGATGTTGTAGGACATATTAAAGTTGTATCTATTAATGGTTATTTTTGTTATATTACTTTTATTTATGATTTCATTGAATGATTTGGTCATATTTCATTAGAAAGAAATATGATGTGTTGTCTAAATTCAAAGAATTTAAAATTAGTGTTTAAAATGCATCTAATTTTTCTATTAAAAAATTAAGAATTGATCATGGTGGTGAATATTTTAGTAAAGAGTTTGATTATTATTACATTAATATGTTATTAAAATGGAGTTAACAATTCCCTATTCTCCTCAGTTTATGGTATTGTTGAAAGGAAAAATTGCACCATTATTGAGATGACTAGAACAACATTACAATCTGCAAATGTTCCTCTTGGTTCTTATAGGCTGAAGACATGAATAATACTATGAATATTATAAATAGAAACCTTACTTAATATTTTAATTTTTCTACATAAAAAATACATGTATCCTTATAGAATTTTATTTTTTTGATAAAACTATTTTGTTGTTACATTAGAGATACTAATTGTATTGATAGTGTCTCATCTACATTGTATTTGTTAGTAAAATGATGTGGTTTGACTCTTATAAAAAGTTTATTACAATTATATTTTAATAGATATATTTGTCTTAGATGAGAAAGTAAATAATATATATAGATATTATGTTTATTTTCAATTATTATTAGTTATCATGGAAATGCATTATAGGCATGACATCATGCTTAATTTGACAAAATGATCATGTTTAGTTATTGCATTTGGTAAAAAAATCATGCTCAGTAGGTTTGGATCTTTTATGTTTTAATTATTTCATTTTATTAATGGGGAAATTACATGATAATATGCTTAAATAATCCCATTTTATTGTTTATACTTATATACTTCATTTGATAATAATATATGTTATGAAATACAATGTATAAATGGAGTTTGTATTAGTATCTCCTCATTATTTACTTTACAAAGCATTCTATTCATACATATATGAACTTAGTTGTTTAAGTCTCATATATGTTTAATTAGATGATGGCATTTCATGCTAAAATTATCCATATTTGATGTATGAGAGGGTATACCTGAATCTTTTGTTGAAGAACATTAATCTTACAAACTTTTGATAAAAATCAAATGATAAAATGAGTTTTTGCTAATAAGATATCTAATGTTTAAAATTATTATCATATTATTAGTAAGTTGTTGAGTGTGCATCATATGATAGTTGGGGATGCTCATATTATCAATATCAAATATGTCCAATAATGAATTGCATATAATAATTTATGTTTTTCACTAACTTTGTAATCAAAGTAGTGAACTTGTTTGCCTAAAATATGACTTGATTATTTTAAATGTGTTTTACCATAGAAAAATATATGTCATATTTTTATGTATGTGGTTACTATGATGGTAATAATACTATGCTATCATGAATCTATTTTTGGATATGTGTTTTTGTATAGGCACACAACACCAACAATTTAAGCATATTGAAGTTCATGTGCATTTTATTTGAGAGAAAGTCCTCAATGGTGATATAGATATGTAGTTGTATAGTATAGAGGAACTATTGTAACTTGGATTCACCCAATGATAAGAGGTTTTATAGGCCTCTAATACAAGTGGCAAAATTGGGACATCTCACTTGTTGTGGGTGAGCAAACTTGTGAGATAAACCCATAGATAAGGGCTAGCTCCCTTTGATGTATCATTCAAGCACATGTTCATAATAATAAAAAAATTTGGGGTTGAAAAGAGTTAATAATATCATAAAAATTAATCCTAATCTATTAAGGTGATACACCAAATTAGTTTGATGACTGCTAACCACTTGCATTCCACACTTGAGACCAAAGAACCAACTAAAACATACTCTTTCCCAAATATATACCTTCTTGCATCAATATTACATTGTGGGTCATAGATGATATACAAGGTTAGGAGGACCATAAAAAAGGTATTAAATGACTCTAATGAAAATAATACTCACTTTAACCTTGAATATCTCTTGAAACACTTCACATGCCCTGCAAGAAGAATCTACAAATAGGTAAAAGAATGAAGTACAATGCTAAGGAATCCATAGTCTTCATTAAGAAAATTCAACATTAAAATATAGAAAACTATGAATAGTAATGAGAGATGTAACAATTATTCATTTTATTGGTCATAAGGTGTAAAATTGAGTAGGGATTTTCCATACTCAGGTGGAGCATCCATACAATGCCAAAATAGCCAACTCTTATAGAGTTTGAGAGATAGAGAGAGAAAAAAATTTTCCAAGGGTAAATTGGACATGTGTCAAGATGATAATTCAAGTTATACATTTATGGGAAGAGTGTATGGGTCCAAACATTCAATTTAAGGAGCAATAAGTGTCAATCCAAGTTATCAAAGTTAGGTAAAATGGCACAAAATTCCTCTCTTTACAAAGAAAATTTGTCTTCATGATTAGGCCTATTTAAACATATTGTAACTAATATATGATAGGTTAAATTATTATTATTTAATGGAATTATTTAATACATGAATCTCCATGAATTATATGATTGCTTTTTCTTTTAAAAAAATTGGTAGAGAGCCATCATCATCTACTGCCTTGAAAACTACCCTTTCATGCACCCTGTACACTTGGCTTCCAAATTATCATTAATTGTCCATGAAAATACATGGAAGGGATTTAATGAAAACTTTAAAGGCCCTAAATATCTTGTAATAATTATGGTTACTTTAAAATAACTTCACCTAAAGAATTCCTTCCTTCTCTCTAGCTTGCCCAATATGCCAAATTTGACTGGCTGAGTTGAAGGACCTATTTTAGGAACTTATGAAAAATTTAAAGTCATGAAACTAACATGGGGAGTTATATTAAGTCTAAATATTTCTGTCCATGTGTCTTTCATCTCTTGAAACTTCCTAAAACCTAAAAAACACACAAAATAGTGAGAAAAATCTTTTTTTTACCACCACCCGTACAAGTTTGTATAGATAGATAGCATGAAATGGAGATTTAGTGACTCTTATTAAAATTAAAATAGGTTACAAGTTCCATGAGAAAACTATTCCATCTGGTAGCATCTCCAACTATATTTCTCAAGACTGGTCCTGACTGAGGGTTTACAAGGGTTTTAGGCCTATTTTTGGTCTTAACAATTGTTCATAAAGTTGGGATTTCTAAATTGAGAAAAAATTAAAAAAATAAATCCTATGAGACCCTTTATAATACCCCTTAACTCCTTTGTATCTCATTCATAGCCTCATGAGAGATGTGAGCAATTGAAAATGGCCTCTCGAGTTTGTTATTACCATTTCCTACATGTCTGAGTGGTTTTGGGCCCAAAAAGGGATTCCTTGATGTTTTTTATACCTCCAAAAGCTCAAAAACCTCTGATAGTGACCCAAAAACATGTTCAAATTAATTTGAGTATTCACCTCATGCTATAGTTGAAAATGACACTCCATTTGGCTTTTAGGCTTAGACATGCCTAGTGGGCTTATTTCCAACTCAGTGAGTGAGACCCTGTTGCTTGATTTCCTTGAAATTTAATATATTTGATACATTTTATATGACACTAAAAACATATTCCCACTAGTTGGGAATCACATTTAGGTCTAAAAGTGAAGGTGACCTCATATTTGGTTACCTGGCCTAAGCCTGTCTTCTAGATTATGCTTATAAACCTAGCTCCCTAGACCATTTTAATTGGATCCATCCTCATTTGGGGTGTTATAATGTTTTTCCTAGGTGTCATACATCTTGTTAAACCTTCCTCCAAGGTCCATGACATCTCCTATTCACCCAATTATCTTTTTCTCACAAACTTGCCTGTATTTTACTTAAAGAAAGTACCCCTATTTTGAGACATAATAGGGGGTATATATCCTATTTTTTTGAGAAATATGATTATTTAAGGTATTTTTAAAATTAAAAAGGAATCTCCATGAAAAAAAATATCTTTTTATTCAATTATTAAAATCCTTAAACAACACTAAACACCAATACATACTTGCTAGGCAAGACTATGGGTAGGGTTTTAAGATGAAGGACTGTGTTTAGCCTTTGAAAAGGTTCCTTTTATGCATGTTTTTAACATAATGAGATTTATTTTCATGTTCATGATCATAATAGAGTAATATATGTTTGATTAAGGCCCTTAATCTTCATGTCATGAATATTGTCAATTATAAAGGAGAACATTCCATTTAGTTCACTGCCTTATCTAAGAAACCTTGTCTGGACTGACCCCTTGAAGGTATGTATGGTCTCATTTGGGCTTGGAAAATATGTTTTAGAACCTTATTTGAAATTATAATTATTTCACAAGGATTTTTATTCACTTATTCACCTTTCACTTCTCACACTCTAAACCTACCTCCCTTCTAGATTAGGTCTCTGCCTATCATAGACTGAGACATTTTGTTTAATGACTCCTATAGGTTACTACTAGGTATTTTCACATTTTAGAGATCCATATTTTGGAACACAAGATTATAAATCATATGTCATAACTTGAACCACTTTTGATGCCTTCAACCACCACTAACATATCAATACTACCCATTGTCTTTCTAACTGAGACTCCTCTTACCCTACCTGTAGGTGATTTAGGGTGAGAATGACATGAATTTGGTCTCTTATTAATGCTTTAGAAAATTCTTAGGTTCCACAAGTCATTCGGTTTGTCATTGTTATATAATTTATCCCTAAAAGTGCCTCAAATATCCTACAAGGTCCAACATCTCACCTCACTATCTGCCCAGTTGTAGGTGGCTACTTTTCATTCATTTTGGACTGTAGATGTGTTTTAAGGAAAGATGGACTTGATCATTATGATTTATAATGCTTTGGAGGTAGTTATTTGTTCATAAACCATGAAACTTTACTTCACCTTATCCATGATGATTCCCATTTCACAAATCTTTAATTTTTTTCCTATTTGGACTATAACAATCACTGTGCTCTACCCTGTAGGTTAGTTTTAGCAGAATTGGGCCTTATAGATGTTACACTAGGTTTCCAACAAGCTCTCTGAGGTCACTTTTTTATTTAATATACTTATATCCACATTGTAAGCTGCACATGATTTTTAAACTCCAAGTTTTTACCCCATTATTTTCCTTAACTATAGATGGTTGTCTCAATCCCTTGTATGGACAAGGGATGGTGTTTTTGGAGGTCTCAACATCAAATTATACTTTTGACTATATTCCTTGAGTTAGTAGTGTCCTTTGAATCATTGGAAACATATTCAACTTGATAGGCACATTGAATACTTCTATGTGGAGTGTAGAGTCACTTCTTCATTAGCTTCTTTTAGGTTTCACTACCCTTTTTTAGTGGCTTCTTCAACAACTTTGGGTCTCTAGAAGAACACTCTCCATCTATCTTATAGAGCTCTCTTTTGTCATAGGCCTTGTCTACATCAAGGGATACAAGATTCATCAAATTATATTCCTCAAACACATTTCAAGCATGTTTTATAAGGTTTTAAAAAATCCCTTGGGCCTCTATTAACAGGTTTAAGGACTGAGGGCCTAAACACAGTCCACTCACTGCAAGTTTGTTTTAGACTCTTTATGCTACTTTGACACCTTAAACAAGATTTTCATAATACCTTTTTAATATTAGGGTTTAAAAAAGGATCCCATCATCTATTTTATAGTTTCAACATGAATTCTTTTATTCCTTCAATGACTATTTGTAGGCAAGAATTATGTGCATATAGGTAGTAGGAGGGGGAGGTGAACAATGGTGCATAGTTTAGGCCTTAGAGTCTCTTCTTTGATAATCAACCATAATTACAAGGTCTCCAAGAAGTTAAAAACCCTATCAAGAATCTTCTCAAGGTAGGATGTCCTAATCATGATCTTTTAGATGCACATTTTGAGATGCAAGATAGTGAGAGTGTAAAATGGGCATTGGTATGCTTGTTTAGAGACCTCCCATCACTTCAAATGTAATTATATCCTTAAAAAGGGATAAATAAATTAATAAAACCCTAATAAAAACCTTAAAACACTCTTCATCATGTGACAATAATCTGCAAGGCAGTTATAGATGGTAGAGCATGATATGACAAACCATAACAAGCCTAGAAGAGGCTTGATAAGTTCTTGAGCATACTAAAACCAAGATAGAAATGTATAACCTATAATAATACCCTAATTATCACATGTAAACACTTCACCTATGAAATCAAATCAAAAACTTCTGAAACAAGCTCAAAAGGAGACCCCCTCTTCAATGCAAACTCCCAAAAAGCTACCTGGATTCAAATTGATGGTTCATAGGGAATAAGGTAAAAAAACACAAGTTATTATTATTGATGTTAATTTAACTCATATTTATATCCACCCATAGAATCAAACCTCCCAGTTCCACCTGTATCTTTCATACCAAGTGCTTGAAGTTGGCTTTCCTTTCCATGCCAAGAGAAAAAGGGAGAAAATTTATTAGTAGATGAATTTTTTGAATTTATATTAAATTAAAAACATTTAAATGGGTGTGGGAAGGTGAATAGTTTATATTCCCACGTTTTTGGTTGATGATGGACTTGGGAAGTTCGTATAAGTGCCCAAAAGCCCCTATTTTTGAGGGAAAATTGCTCCTTCTTGATCAACCTACAAAATTTAAGTTATTTAAATATAATACATACTAATTAGGACAAATTTCACATGATATTAATTTTTTAAACTTTCACACTTTCCAAAAAATCCTTACAAAGCATTAAATGCACTTAAAAATGACCTCTAAACGACCCAAAAGAATAAATAAACCTAGGAGACTAATAACCAAAGGTATTATAATGTGAAATTAAATTAATTAACCATTTAAATATATTATATAATCTATTTATACCCCCTATATACCCTAAAACTTAAGTTTTTTACCTATAGGTGCCCTAGTTTGACTAAAAAGTCAAACTTGGTCAGCAATTTGGTGACTGATGGGGGTAGTATGTTTGCTATACTAACTAGACCAGTATCCCTATTATTTAATTAGGTTTAGGAGTCATATAAGGACTGAAAAAATGAGAGTTTTGACCATTGACCAAGATAACTAGTGACTACCTCAACACACAAAGGAAAAGGACACACACAACAAAGAAGACAAACACACACAAGACACACATGTGCTCAAGGCACTTAAGAGAGACAAAAGAAAAATAATATATAAAAATAACTATAAACATACCTCCCCTTGGATCAAAAGGTAATATTTATATTCTTCTTACTTCATGGCATGAAGGATTAGATGAGTCAATAAGCCTTTTGTCTCTTATCATTGCTACCTCCATGCTTCTCACAAAGTCTACCAACTTCATTGGCATGATGCTCATTAGGAACCAAACAACTCCAAATAGTCTAACCAAATAAATTAACTCCTCTTGTACATGATCACTTATTTCATT
Organism: Torreya grandis; assembly: GCA_037957365.1. NCBI lineage: Eukaryota > Viridiplantae > Streptophyta > Pinopsida > Cupressales > Taxaceae > Torreya > Torreya grandis. The sequence goes on along the minus strand of JARHVA010002999.1, from coordinate 561,250 downwards.
TTACTTCCCCTTCACTTTCTCATGATCAACTCCCATTTTCTTTATAGACATGATTTCAAAAAGATTGATTTCATGTTCACTAGAAACCTTAGGCCAACATGATCCTTCTCTATTCTTTAAGAGATGATGATCTCATTATAGAGTATGATTTCCCCTATTGATTACTTCAAAAATATCATTCCTATATTCACAAACCTCTTGAAAAAATAAACATGAAAGCTTGTTTCTCCTTTGCATACTTACTTGAGTCCCTATGCCACCTTCTTTGTCTTTGATCAGCTCATGATCTCCTTGGAGAGGAGTATAGCCTACTCCAATGACTTGAAAAAAGCTATCCAAAGACTGATTATGAACTCATTCTTGTTCTTCTATGGTGTTTTTAAAATTAAGGAAGGAACTAATGATCATTTCTTCTTCTTTGGACAACAAGAAACACCCTTCTTCAAAGCTTGTGAATTGTCTTTTTGTTTACCAAGAGGGGTACATATGGTGATTTCATCCTCTTCCACAATCATGAAGTCTCCTTGATCAGTAATTAATTGAGAACATTACTCTTCACTTACCCTTCTCAAGATAGGCTCCTCAACACAAGGAAAACATTCCTCATCACCCAAGCCAAGAGGTTCAACATAAGGAGTCTCAAAATTAGATTGGGAATGACACGTGAGAGGTTATTTTGACAACTCATTAGAGAGAGGAGGAAAAAATTTATCCAAAATCATTTGATTCTCTTATTTCCACTTGACAAATACTTCATCAACATCAAAATTAGCTTGAGGACTCTCTTGATGAAAGGTAGATGGGATGTATTTAGGCATAGGATCATCTTTTAGGTCTAAACCTTCCATCTCATCTTGACTAAGTAAATTCATCTTTGCCTCCGATTCCTCAATTTTTTTATCTAGATTATCTTAGAAGAGTCTTTCTTGAATCTCATATGAATCATCATGGAGATGGGGAGTACATGAGGGCTGCCATGATGTATAACAATCTTCTTGAGGAAGGGTGGGAGGGATTTGAGAAGGACTAGCTTCATTTTCCACTTCACACTCTTGAGCAATATTCTTCTCTTCTTTCTTACCCCATGATTCCACTATTTTACTCCAACTCATGACCTTAGGATTGGAACTCTCTTCTTGAGGATAGGCATCAATTTCATCTTTTTCAATGTCTTGAGCTGGTTTATGATAGACATTTTCCCAACTTAGAATCTTGACATTAAATTGGAGGACTTGAGGAGGTTGAGAGAGATTAGGAAGAGTTTTCACATGCATAAGAAGAGTTACTTGAGGATGATTATGTTAGTTTTCAAAGGAAATAAGATGAATTTATTCAAATAAGGGCTCACAATCCAAGGAATTAAAATAGTTAGTCTCCATAGAAGGTTGTTCTAATATCCTTTGGTGTTGGATTGTTAGGTGCAAAGGATTAACAACAAGAGTAGTTAGTTTTGGTATAGGAGAAGATGCATTATATGGGATAGGAGGTTGGATCACTTTTTTTGGTGAGAAAATGATATTTGGTAGAAAGGATTTAGTGTATAAGAGGAAGGTTTATTTTGTATGGGAGAAGGTTGTCTTGGGATGGAAAAAGGCATACAAGGCTGATTGCTTTGAGTGGGTTGACTCCTCCATCTTACTAGTTTCTCCTTCATGTATTGCATGGCTTAAGATTTCCTAAGAAAACACTCTTCCTTGTACATTATATCTTGTTGATATTTATTTTTCTCATTTAACCTATCTATCTCCAACATTTACTTCTCAAACTCCAACATTATCTCTCTAGCACTCTTGGATTGATTAGGAGAAGGCTAATCAGAAGAGTTGTTTGAGGTGATTCCATGAATAACATGAGTTTAATCAAATCCATATTAAGGAACATAAGGTCCATACTACTCAATAATGGTATTAGACATACCAAATATGATTTCTTGATGCACTAGGGCTACTTGACCAACTGATTCAACTCAGAGTCACCATTAGTGTTGATTGAAATGCCTCCAAAGGCTGATTAGTTGAAGAATACACCAAGAATTATTCAAATATTTGTACAAATAGTCTCACTAATCATGCCCAAAACTATTTTCACTTGGATGCACCATATGATAGGAGGTCTTTTATGTATCTAATCCAAGTGGCAAAATTGGGACATCTCACTTGCTGTGGGTGAGTAAACTTGTGAGATGAACCTTTAGATAAGGGATATCTCTCTTTGATGTATCATTCAGGCACATGTTCCTACTACAAAAACTTTGGGGCATTGAAAAGAGTATAGAATAACATGAAAAGTAAGCCTAATCTATGAAGGTGATAAACCAAATCAGTTTGGTGACTTCTAACCACTTGCATTCCACACTTGAGACCAAAGAACCAACTAAAACATACTCTTTCCCAAATATATACCTTCTTGCATCAATATTACATTATGGGGTCCTAGATGATATACAAGGTTATGAGGACTAAAAAAAAGGTCTTAAATGTCTATAATTAAAATAATAATCACTTAACCATGAATATCTCTTTAAAAACTTCACATGCCCTGCAAGAAGAGTCTATAAATAGGTGAGTGAATGAAGTACAATGTTAAGGAATTCATAGTCTTCACTAAGAAAATTCAACATTCAAATAGATAAACTATTAAAAGTAATGAGAGAGGTAAAACTTAGTCATTTTATTGGTCATAATGTGTATAATTGAGTAGGGCTTTTCCATACTTAGGTGGAGCAACCATACAATGCCAAAATGGTCAAATCTTATAGATTTAGAGAGAGAGAGAGAGAGAGAGAGAGAGAGAGAGAGAGAGAGAGAGAGAGAGAGAGAGAGAGAGAGAGAGAGAGAGAGAGAGAGAGAGAGAGAGAGAGAGAGAGAGAGAGAGAGAGAGAGAGAGAGAGAGAGAGAGAGAGAGAGAGAGAGAGAGAGAGAGAGAGAGAGAGAGAATTCCAAGGGTAAATTGGACATGTGTCAAGATGATAATTTCAGTTATCCATGCATGGGAAGAGGGTATGGGTCAAACCATTCAAGGTCAAGAGAAACAAGTGTCAATCCAAGTCATCAAAGCTAGGAAAATGGCACAAAACTCCTCTCTTTGCACAGAAGAATTATCTTCATGATTAGGCCTATTTGAACATATTTTAATTGATCTAGGATAGGTATAATTAATTTTATGTAAGTTGAGGCTCTCATAAATTCCTCTCCATGCATTGGATGCATGTCTAGTCTTCTAAAAATAATTAGTAGAGAGCCATCATCATCTATTGCCTTGAAAACTACCCTTTCATGCACCTTGTACACTTGACTTCAAAATTGTCATCATTTGTCCATGAAAATATGTGGGAGGGATTTAAGTACAAGTTTTAACTCCTTCCATGGCCTTGGAAGCATTAGGGGCACTTTAAAATCATTTCACCTAAAGAATTCCTTCCTTCTCTCTAGCTTGCCCAATATGCCAAATTTGACTGGCCAAGTTGAAGGACCTATTTTAGAAACTTAGGAACCTTTTAAAGTGATTAAACTCACATTATTTTTTATATTAAGTCTCAAAATTTCCATACATTTGTATTTCATCTCTTGTAACTTCTTACAACCTGAAAAACACATAAAATAGTGAAAAAAGCCTATTTTTACCTCCATTTGTACAAGTCCATATAGATAGCTAGCATGAGAAGGATATTTAGTGATTCATATTAAAATTAAAATACTTTCCATGAGAAAAATAGTCCATCTTGTGGCATCTCCAACTCCATTTATTAAGACTAGTCCTTGTTGAGGATTTGTAAGGGTTTTAGGCCTATTTTTGGTCTTAATTATTATTCATAAAGTTGGGAAATCCAAATTGAGAAAAAAATACAAAAATATTTCCTATTATACCCTTTATAACACCCCCTAACTCCTCTATATCCCATGCATATCCTCGTGAGAGATGTGAGCAAGTGAAAATGGCCTCTTGAGCTTGTTCTTACCATTTTTTGCAAGTCTGTATGGTTATGTGCTCAAAATGGGATTCCTTGATGTTTTTTATACCTAAAAAAGCTCATACACCTCTGATAGTGATCCAAAAACATGTTAAAATTCATTAGAGTGTTCACCTCATGCTATAGATAAAAATGACACTCTATTTGGCTTCTAAGCTTAGACATGCCTAGTGGGCTTATTTCCAACGCAGTGAGTGAGACCCTCTTGCTTGATTTAATTGAACTTGAATAGATTTAATACATTTTATATGATACTAAAAACATATTCCCACTATTTTGGAGTCACATTTATGTCTAAAAGTGAAGGTGACCTCATATTTGGTTACCTGGCCTAAGCCTACCTTCTAGATTATGCCTACAAACCTAGCTCCCTAGTCCATTTTAATTGGCTCCATCCTCATGTGGTTTGTTATCATGTTTTTATTATGTTTCATACATATTATTAAACCTTCTTTAAATATCCATGACATCTCATATTCACCCAATCATCTCTTTCTCATAAACCTGCATGTATTTTGCTTAAAGAAAGTACCCATATTCTAAGATAGAATAGGGAGTAAATATCCTATTTTTTTGAGAAATATGAGTATTTGAGGTTTTTTTTAAATTAAAAATTACTCTCCGTGAAAAAAATTATCCTCTTGTTCAATGATTAGATCCTTCAACAACACTAAACACTAATACATACTTACCAATCAAGACTGTGGGCAGGGTTTCAATATGATAGACTATGTTTAGCCTTTGAAAAGGTTCCTTTTATGCATTTTTAAAACATAATGAGAGCTATTTTCATGGTAATGATCATAAAATATTACTCTATGTTTTATTAAGGCCCTTACTCTTCATGTCATGAACAATGTTAATTATAAAGGAGAACTTTCCATTTAGTTCACTGCCTTGTCTGAGAAATCCTATCTGGACTAACCCATTTAAGGTATTTATGATATAATTTGGGATTGGAAAATATGGTTTAGAAACTTATTTCAACTTATCATTATTTAACAAGGATTTTTATTCACTTATTCACCTTGCACTTCTCAAACTCTAAACCTACCTCCCTTCTAGATTAGGTTTTTACCTGTCATAGACTGAGACACTTTGTTTGATGATTATATTAGGTTGATATTAGGTATTTTCAAATTTTGGATACTCCTATTTTTTAACACAATAAGGATATCAATCATATTTCATACCTTGAACCACTTTGTATTCCTTCAACCACCACTAACACATCAATACTACCCACTGTCTTTCTAACTGAGACTCCTTTTACCCTACCTATAGGTGATTTAGGGTGAGAATGACATGAATTTGGTGTCTTATTGATGTTTTAGAAACTTATTTAGGTTCCTAAATTCATTTGGTTTGTCATTTTTATCTCCTTTATCCCTAAAAGTGCCTCAAAGCTCCTACAAGGTCTAACATCTCACCTCACTATCTGCCCAACTGTAGGTGGCTACTTTTCATTAATTTTGGCTTGTAGATGTCTTATAGGTAAATATGGGCTTGATAATGGTGATTTATAATTATTTAGAGGTAGTTATTTATTCACAAACCATGAAACTTTCCTTCACCTTATCCATGATGATGTCAATTTCACAAACCTTTACTTTTTTTTTTGCTTAATTAGACTGTAATAGTCACTGTGCTCTAGCCCTATAGGTTAGTTTTAGTATAATTGGGTCTTATAGATGTTGCATATAGGTTTCCAACAAGATATTTGAGGTTTATTTTTTATTTAATGCACCTGTATCCACTTTTCAAGCTCCACATGAGGTTCAAACTCCAAGTTTTTACCCCACTATTTTCCTTAGTTATAGATGGTTGTCTCAGTCCATTGTATGGATATGTGATGGTGTTTTTGGAGGTCTCAACATCAAATTATACTTTTTAATTTATTCCTTGAGATATTAGTGTCCTTTGAATCATTAGAAACATCTTCAACTTGATAGGCATACTTGAGGACTTATATGTGAAGTGTAGAGTCACTTATTCATTAGCTTCTTGTAGGTTTCACTACCCCTTTTTAGTGGCTTCTTAAACAAATTTGTGTCTTTAAAAGACCACTCTCCATCTATCCTATAGAGATATATTTTGGAATATGCCTTGTCTACATCAAGGTATACAATATTCATCAAATTATATGCCTTAAACACATTTCAAGCATGTTTTATAAGGTTTTAAAAAAACCTCTTGGGCCTTTATTTTCAGGGTTTAGGGACTGAGGGCGTAAACACACTCCACTCACTCCAAGTTTGTTTTAGACTCTTTGTGATACTTTAACACTTTAAACAAGACTATCATAATACCTTTTTCATATTAGGGCTTCATAAATTATCCCATCATGTTTTTTTAGTTCTGACATGGATTCTTTTGTTCCTCTATTGACTATTTGTAGGCAAGAATTATATGCATATAGGTAGTAAGAGTGGGAGGTGAATAATGGTGCATAATTTAAGCCTTAGAGTCTCTTCCTTGATCATCAACCATAATTCCAAGGTCTCCAAGAAGTTTAAAACCCTATAAATATTATTCTTAAGGTAGGATGACCTTATTGGGAGCCTATAGATGCACATTTTAAGATGCAAGACAGTGAGAGTGTAAAATGGGCATTGGTATGCTTGTTTAGAGAACTAACCTTCAAAATGGATAACCTCTATGAATAAAACCTTGAAAACAACTTTAAAACACTCTTCATCATGTGATAATCATCTACAAGGCACCTATAGATGGCAGAGTAGGACATGACAAGCCAAAATAAGCCTAAAAGAGGCTTGATAAGTTTTTGAGCATACTAAAACCAAGATAAAAATGGAAAACCTATAGGAATACCTTAATTATCTCATGGAAACACTTCACCTATGAAATCAAATAAAAAACTTTTGAAAATAGCTAAAAAAGAGACCCCCTCTTCAATGCAAACTCCCAAAAAGTTGCTTGGATTCAAACTAATGGTTCATAAGGAATAAGGCACAAAAAAATAATTTATTGTTATGGATGTGAAGTTCACTCAGATTTGTATCCACCCCAAAAATCATGCCTCCCAATTCCACATGTACATTTTGTACCAAGTTCTTAAAGTTGGCCTTCCTTTACATACCAAGAGGAAAAAGGGAGAAAATTTAGTTGAAGATGAATTTTTTGCATTTCCCTTGAATTACAAACATAGAAATGGGTTTGTCAAGGTGAAGAGTTTCTCTTCCTGCATTTTTAGTTGATGATGGACTTGGAAAGTCCATATAAGTGCCCAAAAGCTCCTATTTTTAAGGGAAAATTGTTCCTTCTTGATTAACCTACCAAATTTTAGCTAGGAATAGATAATACAAACTCCTTAAGACACATGGCATGTGATATGACTTTTTTACACACTTCCAAAAAAAAATACAAAGCATTAAATGCACTTAAAAATGACCTCTAAATGACCCAAAAGAATAAATAAACCTAGGAGACTAATAACCAAAGGTATTATAACATGAAATGACACTAATTAACCCTTTAAATACCCTATATAATCTATTTAGACCCCATAAATACCCTAAAGCTCATGTTTTTTCCCTATAAGTGCCCTAGTTTGACTAAAAAGTCAAACTTGGTCAACATAAACTAGTGGCAGATATCTTCACAAAGCCACTTGGTGCTACCAAGTTTTGGTAGTTTCATGCAATGTTGGGCCTCTCAAAATTTCCATTGAGGGGGAGTGGGCGTGACAATGTCACTTCCTAATGGCCATGTGTTTCTTCTCCTTCTCTATACTTCTTATTATAAATCATTGTAAACTTCGTGTGAAAGTTTTATAATTTAAGTAAACTTCATGTAGAAGTTTTAATTTTGTAATCCAATACATCAAAATCATACTTTATGATGGAGGTCATTATGTTATAAAAGGATCCAAATATGATTAGTGATTATTCATGAGAAACTATGAGATGTAGTCTCACAACCATGCTAGCCTAAACTTACTTTCAAGTAGTTTATGGATTATAATTCCCTTTGTTTTGAAAGGTGATGTTTGGCATAATGAAGGTTTTTAAATCCTTCAATTTTATACATAGTATAATTCCCTTTTTAAGGTGACTATGGAATTTAACCCCACTTAGCATTAAGGGGGAGTGTTAGAACATTTAATTTCTAAGTGGTGAAATTATAATACCCTAGTACATTTTAAGTAATTAAATAATAATGATTTACTATTTATTAATATGGGTTAACAACCTCATGTAAATAAATAATAAAACATAAATTATTTATTACTTATTGGTAAAAGTAAAACATATTTGTTTATTATTATCGGTAATTTAACATGTTCTCAGGATGGTTGGACTTGTTATTTAAAATGGTCACATCCCTTCACATTTCACTATAAATAGGGTTTTACCCCTATTGTGAATGTGTGTGAAAAATAATATATTATGAATCATGAATTACACATTAACAAAGAGTTTTTAAAGGTTATTGAAGAAGTGAGGAGTTTATGTATTCAGGTGATTTGGTTTCTCAAATATATGAATATCACATTGGTGGGTTTTTTTACCTCTTTGAGGATTTTCCACGGTAATTCCTATGTAATGGTTCATTAATATATTTTATTCATTTATTATACTTTGCTAATTAATTATTCATCCAAGATTCTATCTATACATTGCTATTGTATACATGAATTTTGTCATGTGGAATAGGTTGCATTTATAGAATAGGATACATTTGCAAAATAGGATGAATTTAAAAAATAGGATGAGCAGATGGTGTTTACACTATTTGGATATGACATAACTCAGTGACTCCATTATTGACAATGTTCTTGTTTCATTAATACACTTTAGGTTTTTCAAAATTATTAGCTTGTATTGATGTAAAAGCCTATGCTTAGACTAGGTTTGGGTTTTGAATTGGGCCTAGATTTTGGTTTTAGATTTGGTTTTAGTTTGGGGTATATAACTTGATCACCTCTTTGTTAATAAGGGGATTTTTAATTTACATTTCTTTATCAATTATATCTTTAAACTTATGGGAACATTGCATCTCTAATTTTTAAGATATATCACTTTGTAAGTTATGCGTGAGTACTTAAACCAAATATTTATCTATCAATTTGTGCACAAATTTGATAGTAAGTTCCCTCTACCATTGCAAATATATTGAAAAACTCTCCCCAAGCTTTTGTTGTGCTTGTTCTAGATCCACCATAGTAATCTCATGCTTGATATTATACGATAAATATTATACAATTTTTTTGACAATTTATCAAAATTAGGTAGTGAGTTCTTGGGTAATTTAAAAATCCATTCCAAGGCCTATCTAGCTAAATTTCATGGGAAAAGGAGAAGCAGGTAAACATCACTAAAAAACACTGACTGGCAAGAAATAAAAAACTCCTTCAAAATTTCCATTGGGTCTCCTTTGCCTTTATACTTGTTAAACTTAGGTGGATAAAATCCTAAATGAAAGGGTACCTATATATAATCCATGTTAAATGGATATGAACATATTTTATCCACTTTAAATTTATTTTCATGCTTTTTCATTTGAAGATCTATAATTGAATCATTTACCTATTGTAGTTCTTAGGCTAGAAAAGTGGAAGGTATAGATGGATGTGGTTGGGCTTGGGTGGTTCCAAGTGGAGTGTTATGGTTGGATTATAATGAACATATGAAAAATTATTGTGAATTTACTTGATTGGTTTCCCTAACAGGAAAACATAACCTTTGGTTTGGAATGTACTATTAGGGTGGTACTTGTTATTAAGCATTGGGATTAGTAATATGACTTTGATTCAAAAGGAACTATGGCATGTGTGGTGGTATTTGGTATTGATGGATTAAGTGTTGTTGTTGGGTTAGAAACATAAATTATTGTTGACTAGTCAAACCCTGTATTGTGGAGGGTATTTATTATTGCATGGTTGGCACTTCTTGTGGGTATAATATTTGGTGGGTGTAAAACATTGACTATATAATAGGTACCTATTTCATATTTGGCACTTAGAATTTGTTGAGATAATTATTTTTAGTTAGGTATTTGTTATTATTTAAACGTGAGATTTTTGACCAAAAATATTATGTTGTTGGTTAATCCCTATTTGGTATGGAACATTTACCACTTATTATGGTGGCACTTGGTTTGCATTGATTGTTATGGAATTTTGGCCACACCTATTAGGGTGTAGTATTCACCATATATTAAGGTGGAGGATTGGTCTACATTTGAATTTTTACCCCTACTGTGTGTTCAAGGAAGTGGTTGGTTGAGGGGGAGTAGTTTTACGTTGCACTTGTGAAATTGATGTTCCTACCCCTTATTGAAAACTACTCATAGTGTTCATTAGAACCTATTATATATTGATCCTTTGAATATTTAGCTAAACCTAGTTTGGGTTGGGATACACTTGCATATTACCTATTGTGTTTTGAGAAAGGTATTCAATCTACATGATGGTTTTTTCTTGAGTTATAGGAACATGAAAAATGTTTGCAATATTTATTATTTGAATAAATGGATCTATGGTTGGGTTGGCATAACCTGATGGGACAGTTTATATCCCCATGTAAGGAGATAAATATATAAGTGGCATATTATAAATCATCATGGAATTCATATTCGACTAAATTGATGTATGTTTGGTATGCATGTTGCATTTGTGCTATTTGGTGAGAAATTTGACCCTTTCCTTTCACAAGCACAACTAACTCTGGGTTGTGCATTGGTACTAAAGACTCAATTTGGCTAGATGAGTCTTGTTCAAATGTTCTAACTTGAGGCCTATTACTAGGTACACACACCAAGCTAGGTAAATTATCATGAGGAAAGTCTGAAGGAAACTTAGCACCTACTTTCACCGTTCTAATAAGGATCTTGTCCATATTCTCTAAGAGGTGGATATTGAACAAGAATGTAGCATAACTCGTGCTAGTTGGTGAAGTTACATAATATGGAATTTTTTGTTATTGAACTTGTTCTATAGAACTTGGCACATTTGATAGGTATTGGGTCATTTAGTCATGTTCTTGCCTTGGATATGAAGGTGTATATCAATATAGTGTGCTAAAGGATGTTAACTTTGTTTGACATAGTTATTATCATATGAATGATACTAATCCATCACATAAGAAACTTACTCTTCATAAAGCTCATGAACAAATGGATCACTTATGACAACATTCTCATAATCAAGATTATTCATGGTCTTGCTATGTGTATAAAAAATCATGCTTTAATCAAGAGTCTCATGAAAGGTTGGTTTAATGTTACAAATGGTAAAAAATTGGTCTTAAAAAGATATTTCCTTTTTTAAATTGACAATCAAAACTTGGTCTAAATTATCACTAACACTCTAATGTCTTTTAAATGAGTGGTCATTGAAAGGTAAACTTGGATTTTGGTCTTAGAAAATGTTATAAACAAACTTTAATCTTGGAATGTGACACATGAGATTTGAACTAAGCAAAAAAATTAAGGTATAGAACTAGGCACATGAAATTGGTCTTGGAAACAAAATTGATCTAGGAACATGAAATAGGTCTTGACACATAAAACTTTAACTAGGTCTTTGAAAACAAACTTGGGCTAGGCATGTGAATTTTAAAACATTCTTAAGTCTAAAGATATTGACTTTAAACAAATGACACACTTGTTATAAAATATAAACATAGAATCAAGACAAGATGTGGTAAGAGGAAACTTGGTCTCTAGGCAAAGGTATTTAAAAATTAAACTAAAAAGCAATCGAAGTTGCATAATATAAACTTAGAAAGGTGAACAAATCAAGCCTAAATTGTAAACAAGACTCAAGCATAAATCAATAATTTTTAGATCTGAACTTCAAAAGATGGATTTTGAATGAGATTTTGAAAGACTTGGATGAATAAAGGTCTAGACTAAAATTGGTAACATAACAATGTCTTATCTAAAAGTAAAGACACAATTGGTTTTGATCTTGATTTGAGATAAGGTAAATGGATTAAATGATTTATGTAGTATAATAATTATTAGTGTAAAGTGGTGTGAGTGACATGTGTCTATTTTTTTTGATCTTGGTAAAGTAACTTTTAGACTCAAATAATACACAAGTAAAATAAAAGGTTACACCTGAGTACGTGTTCCTATAATAAAAATGACACAAGGTATGTATTATATCCACCAAAGGTTCCACTAATATATCAGTATTGAAAGGAATTAATTATTAATCTAATAAAAAAATAGCATATGTAGGTATAGTTTTTAATTTCCCCTCTATCTCTCAATAATTGGGATTTGGCAAGGAATTTAGAGTGCCAAAGCAACTCAAAATTTGGCAGGATGTTCCACGACAAGTGGGCTCAATTATGCTAAATTTTTTATTTAAATTTCTAAATGGTCCATAATTACCTAAAAATACTTGGGAAAAAATTCACGTTAGTTAGATCCAAACTTCATTTTTTTTATGCAAAGGTCTTATTGTATGCATAATGAATTCATCCATGTACTTCTTAGTGAATTATGATGCCTAGTTGTTGTATGGCCTTGGTACCCATTAGGATTGTCAGGCTAAACACTTAGCCACTATATAATCCAATAATTTTCCCAATTTATATACCCCACTGAAGAGTGTGGTTAGAATAGTGTTGGTATATGAAACCCATTCCAAATTCCTCCTAAATAACTTGTGAGGAGGTAGTGAACTCCTGCTCATAAGCCAATGCAAGAAATAAAAATGAAGAAATTAGTCACTCAAGTCCATAAGAATTAAGGAGAGCATAAATTAAATTTCTTTAGTTGACTCTAACAAAAAAGTGAAATAGTTATGTTTTTGGTCACCCATGTTTTGAATGGGGACAAGGGGAGAGCACACGCACAAATTTTTTTACCAAAAAATAAACTATTCTATAAATGAAACTAGTTAAGTGATTTTAAAAATTAAGAAAAAGAAAGTAAATATATCTTAGGTGCACTAAATATAGTGTCTTTTCTTTGTAAGCACTAATTCAAAGCATGATTAAAGTTTGGCCTTTTATGTAAACTTGAAAATGATGAAAAGCAAAAGTTGCTTGTTCAAGTTCTAAACACCAAAATAAAATGTGAAAATAACCTTTCTAGGATGTGAAAATTTATTCTAACTTTATTAATCCATACAAAAAATGTTAGTGGATTAATTTTATTGACTTAGTTTTCAAGATGCTAAAAAAATTAAATTTTGAAGTCTCAGGTTTTGACATAGGGTAAAGTTGTCATTTACTCAATAGGGTAAAGTCATTGATTTACTCAATAGGGCAAAGTCACTAATTTCCTAAAAATAAACCATACAAAAAGCACTTTGGCAAATTCATTGATTAGTAGGGAATTTTTTTTGATTATAACCAACAAATTAATTATTTTCATTAAAATTTTTATGCAAACATAAAGTGTGTTTACCTAAAAAAGTCACCATTCTCTAGGGATGAAGCCATGATTCTCACTAAACAAAGTCATTATTTTCAGATAGATATGACTGCATGGTGAAGTCACTGATTATCAAGGGTGAAGTCACTATTTTGAGGAGATGTCAATGATACACAGTATCAAAGTTGATGTTTTCATTAGAAAATATATAAAAATAGAATACAAAAGATATGGTAAAGTCACTTATTAGTAGGGACAAATTCACTGATATGAAGTCAATAAAAAACATGAGATTTTTGAGTGAAAAAAGCTAAACTAAGGTCTAAAATGATCTTATTTGGATTTTTAAGAGTGCCAAAGTACTCTTATGATGATTTTTGGGTCACATCGGGTCCCACCAAGCATGCCATTATATATCCAAGGAATCCAAGGAAAAAATAATTGTTAGCTTCTCTTTGTTAGTCAAATGAACATAATAAATCAAACAAAGATAATTTGCCAAGCCAAATATCTATGGGGAGATAAATAAAAAATCAAAACAACCACAAATAGAAGAAAAATGAACACTTTTACCTTCCTTACAATTTTGAAGAGCTTGTTGGCATGAGTTAGGGCTTGAGTTTGGCTTGTGAACAATGGTTCTTTATCATTGGTGTTCTAACATCATCTCCCTTTGTACACTTGGTCTATGGACTTGGAAATTAATCTTTATTGAAGATTATTTAGGATTAATTTATAATTATAACATTTGACAAAAAATATTTTTAGAAGTGTGAATCCTTGTATTTATAGGCTTCACACTAACCTCAACCTAGGTGTAGTTAGGTCTAGGTTAACCCTAGGTCAATCGTGAGAGGCCAAATAGAATAAATAAGGTCATTAATTATGTATTTATGGAGGTATGACTCAAAATTTATGAATTGTAAAGCATTTATATTGATATTTTACCATTTTTGACTTTTAAGATGATGATGTCATCATAACCTCACTTTCTTGATATTTGTTGAACTTTAATTTTTGGAAATGGAATATTTAACTAAGAATTTAATTTGATTTGTTTTATTAATTAATTATACTTAGTCCTTTTATCATTTTAGGAGTTGGATTAAGGGCTCCATTTAATAGGTCAAAAGTTTTAGTTTACTTGGTCATAACCTGATTGGGGATGAATTCACAAGAGGTTATTTTTGAATACAAGATAATAACACAAATAGGGATTCCTAAACAAGATTCTAGACAATAATGTCTAATGTATGGATGAAATTGGGATGTTTAGGTAATTTCTAAGCTTAATGTATATCATTAGCTAGTAATTGGTTGAATATCTAGTTTAGACATGGATGCAAACAAAGTAGAGTGTCTACATATGTACTCTAAAGATGGTTCCTAGGGATACCCATAGATTTTATGAACTATCCCATGATGCCATCAATTACATACAAAATCATGTAAATTTTTTCATATATTGGCCTTTCATCAAAAGTGAGCATCTTTGCCTTGAGTTTGACATTGATGACCTCTCCAAGTGCCATGACCTTATCAAAAGTTAGAATCAAATCCAACAAAGGAAACCATTATTCATACATGTAGGTGATACTAGAAAACTTTCATAACCTATTTAAAGAGGAAAAATCCATCCTAATTCCTAGCCTAAATTTTATGATAGCAACAAAATAAAACAACACCTTGAATGTTCAATTTCTCTCCCTTGACCAACCACTACTTAAGATTTCCCTTGATTGTGTTATGATCTATCCAAGAATTTTTTTTGACGTAGTTTTAAGTCATTTCATACATTAGGAGGTGAAAATATTTCTTAAAATCATCCCCATAAATGTAGGTGACTACATTATTTTAAAGTCTTAGATGTAAATAGTCTCCTTTAATAACACCATTGAAGAATAAATCATGAAATAGGTTAATGTAAGGCATTATTTATAATTTCATTGATTCATTATGGAGAACCATGGATTTTAATGGCAATAATTCATCCACATCTATTTCTATCATTGTCTATCCATTCTTGGACTCAATATAGATTAATGCTTTCAATCTCATCCTAGAGAGCCAAGTAGTGGGGAAATGATAATACCCATTATCAAAAATAGTATCAAGATGCTCAATTGATCCTATGATTGAATATTAGGAAGGGGGCTGGCTAAATGCTTTAGATGAATAAGCCATTAGTATGTTATATAATCCATAGCAAGCATTTAACTAAATAGACTTGAAATATCTTTAATAGGAGAACTAGGGATCTTAAAGGCTTGATAACTCAAATTCATAGTTATCATCTCATTGGTTAATATCAAAGTTATTTAATGTTCTCATGATTCTACATATATTGCCTAAATTTTGAGACTTGAATGCCTAGATCATGAAAATTTAATGCAGTATTTGCTTTTAATTTTGTTTCCCAATTCAATTTTAAATTAACAATTCAAATTTAGTGGGTGTATTTTCTACCATGTGGTAGATTTTTGTTAATTTTGAATGCTTAGGCATCACTTCATGATAGGTGTCCATTTCCCATTTATTTATCTTTTAGCCTACCTATATACCCTCACATAAGCATTTCATCTAGACTCCTTTAATATTATGACACCTATCAAAGTCACATTTACTTGGAGGACCCAAATTTATAATTATGCCTTATATTCTCTATAAGTTGACTCAACAAAATTATACCACCAAGTATGATCTTGTGGACTCAAGTTTCTTTGAAAACCAAACTGTGTACCCTTTCTAAAAGGTTCTGCATACATGAGATTATGCCATGGGGATGGTTCTCAAGAGCTTGCATCTTATTTAGAAATTTTATAATTTGTATTTTGTCTCAATAAGATCTAGAACAGGAAGATTATGACATCTATAGGGATATCATTTACCAAAGTGTTAAGCTTTATAATTCTATTTTGAAGGTTCTATGGCCCATGACTTAACGAGATCTTAGCATGTGTCATATTCTTAGAAACTCATGAATATTTTCTAATTTAGACTCTATACATTTTCTAAAAGGAACTAAGTTCAAATGATGATGCAACATAGAGCTATCTTAGGATCTCAAGGAAAATGTTGCATTTCCCCCTATACCACCTCATTGACAAGTTCTAGGCTTGCAAGATGAAGACATTGGGATAGTTCTTGGGAATCTAGATACAAGAAGGTTTTAACCATGTACCTTTGACTATAAATTCCATGGTTAATTGGATCTTGTCATATGGATGATCTATGCTGAATTTGAGGCTTATAATTTTTTGATGTGCCTAAAACTAATTTGATCTAGGTGAACAAGATTCTACCACTTGGCATGATCTATGGAACTCAAGAGTTCTAAACATAATCAACATGTTACGATCCTTTGTAATATGGGTCAATGAGATTCTACCACTTGGAATTATCTATGAAAATCATGATTTTTGAACATATTCAACATGCCGTGATCCTCCATAATATGTTTCAATGAGATTATTCCACTTGACATGATCTAGGGAACTCATGAGTTTTGAATATAATCAACATGCTACAATCCTCTAGAATATGGGTCATTGAGATTATACCACTTGACATGATCTCAAAATTTTAGAAACCCTTTTGAAATTTATTGTGTATTTTCTTCCTATAGATTTTGAGTAACTTATATGTCTCTGCATGAAACTCACAGACTTATAACTTTTCATGAAGACTAACTATGTCCTGGGTTTATGAGATTTCAACATTTAGATGGCTTTCACTGATTTATAGACTTAGAAATTTTGGGTAGAACACCAAATGCCATAAATTAATGAGATACTTCAATATTGAATGATCTCATGAATCTGAATGCTTTGGAGGACTCAAATTTTTTATTATAACTATAGTTAGTTTGGGTGATTGGGAACGCAACACTTGTCATGATCTAAACAACTCAGGAGATCTAAAATTCCAAAAACTTGTTGCACAAAAGTTTTAAAAAACTACATATATTTATTAGTCTCATTAGTTCATCAAATAAAAAAATGATATTGAGTACACACTTCTTCAACAAATAAAATAATCAAAGGTGATAAACAATTCAAGAGAGATTCCCAAGATTTGATTTTCTCCTTTTTAAAACAACTGAAATAAAATTAGACTACTAAAAAACATTAGGCCTATATATGTTTGATCAATATTAGAGATCCTAAGTTTGATATGAACCATGAATATAGATGTCTTAGCAATAATGGGTCCTTATTTGAATTTTTAGAGAATGGGGTGGGTTGGGACATAACAGATAAAATAAAGATAGTTAAAGGATTTTTAGGGAATTATGTTACCACTTAAGGCAAGCCCTGTAGTAGTTATTATTTTATTACTAATTTTACCCAGTATATGGGCATTCAACATGTTCTTAAGACATCTTTGGATACATAAGATCCATTTAGTATCATTATCAATATATTGATGCATGAAGTATATACATAGAGTGGTTACATTTATAAATAAATCATATGAGTATCCTATTCAACAATACACCTTCCCTCAAAAGGGTATATCACAACCCCTTATACAACTTGTACAAGTTCATTAAATGTAGGCATTTAAAATAAAAGTAATTTCTTTTCTTATAAGTGTTAATTACATCTAAGATCTATCACAATTTAGCATGTGTTACCTACTCCATCATATCTTAAGCTATTTATAAAACTTTCTCCACATGTTCCACAATGAACACAAGTACATTCTCATATTATAAAGTAGAATCCATATAATAGTATAGATGGTAGAGTTACACAACATACATATGATAATATGGTTTATGATGAAAATGAGGGATATAATACAACATCATATCACTTATTATATTCTAATACAAAAACATATTAGATATTCATAGACCATAAAACAATAGATTTATAGATTTTGTAAATACTATGTGCTTATTTCTTCTCATATTTTTAGATCACCAATTATAATCCATCATAAAGAGAAAGATACTTAAGGTGGAATAGCAAAATTATATAAGGGGTCATAATGGGAACTAAATGGGAAAGTAGTCATTTTTATTTTTACAAATATGTGTTCACCTCTTTTTCTAATAATGAGACCTTAAACATAGACATGACATGGACCTAAAAAAAGTAAATGTGATCCCAAAGATTAAAATAAAATTACTAAAAATAAAAACTAGCCCCTCTTAGTGGATAGAGGTCAACACTAGAGGTTCCAATTCTTAATAATTATTAAAATTATGATTAAATTTTTAATACTATAAAAATTATAAATAAATTAAAATAATTTAAATTAATAAATTCTAAAATTAATAAAATTTAATAATATTTTTTATCAAAAAATTAATAAATTAATTTTGAATTAATAAACTTCATCAATTAATTTTTTTAAATTAATTATTATTAATAAATAATTAAATATAACAATAATTTTAAGTTCATTTTTAAAATGTCTGAACTTCAAATTGTTAACAATAGGTCTCCAAGCATGACCTATCCTTAAGCACTCATCTCTATTTATATTATGGGACTATTTACTATTTTTAATAGTCTCTTTTTCCTAATTATGGATCATGGTTGGTGATCCAAATATTGAGAAAAAATAGGCATGTGGTATTTCCAACAGCTATAAATTTAATACATAGATATGTTACTACTCACCCATAGCATGTAACATTTGCCAAGATTGACCTAGGACCTACATCAGAACATCCCATTAAAGGGATCATTTTTTAGCATCAATATAACATAGATTATAAAAAAATCAAAAATATAAAAATGAAAAGTTTATAAAATATAAATAAATGAAAATATTCAAAAAATAAAAAAGCTAGGACCTATGCATGACATGTGTTGGTAATTTACATGATTTATTTATAAATCCAACTTTTTTTGTTATTATTAAGGGCAAAAGTGGGTTTTTTAAAGGTCTCAAAACATTTTATATAAATATCAATAGATGTGACAATGCAAACCAATAGTATAAAGACCAGATAAGGCTAAAAAATAGCCTAAACAAAGGACAACTGTCAAACAACTAGCTAAAACACAAAGCCCTTTAAAAGGGACACAATAAAAACTGCACTTTATGTTTGTTATGTTTAATTTTCATGTTGGAATAAAAATCCTCTTCTTAGAGAATTGCAAGATTAGAGAAAACATTTTTGCAATTCAGACTTCAAAGATAATATCTTGGAGTTTCAATGATTTTTTATTTTTATTCGGCTAAATTTTTTTTTGTCTCCAAGATGCTTGTGGTATGCTAATAATTATTGTTAGCTAAAAATTAGATTAGACACTACCTTCTTTGGTGGGATCCTCAGTTGACCCTTCATGTAAAAAATTATCCTCTATTGACTTGACTAGTAACATGGCTATGGTCCTTCCTTATTTTTCACTAGTTCTTCCTTAGGAACACTAATAATGCCCCCAATTTTTATCTACTCATTGTTTGTATTATATTTTGACTCTCTATTGATGTGATAATTAGTAAATTTTCTATTTAAGTGACCTATTTGATAACATACATAACATTAGATTTTTATATTCTCATAATCATTTAATTGAATCTAATTGGCCTCACTTGATTGAAAATTTACACTTTGTGAGCCTGGAATGGTCACATTCATCAAAACTATTATTTTGTCTTTACTCATGTTGATTTTATGTTTCAAAATTTATTTTAATTTGCCATCCATGTATAATTATTCTCTTATGGCATATACATTTTTTTAATACATGTGTTGCACATTATAAATGAGTAGGATGTAAAACATATATGTTATTTATGACATGGACATTTAGATTCAAGACATTCTTACGCCCATAGGTTACCTTTCCTATGTTAGGTTAATACTTACATTGGGGGAATATTGGTACATATTTATAAATTACATACTTATATGACCATTATAGTGATCATATTAAGCTACTTTCATTGATTACAATTGAATTATCTTATGTATACTCTCTAGAGTGTTATATTCTATGGATACTATATTTTACTATGTGCATTGATGATATACATTGATTTTATAGATTAGCCTTGCTTGTTTTTTGTTAGTGTGTGTTACATGGTGTGATCCTTGAGTTATTATTAATTTTTTTGACTCATACTCTACATGAAATTAATTTTTCATTATGAGACTCTTTATGTAGATACTCATAATTGATATTAGAGACTTGACAATGTTAATTTTGACCAAAATTTTGTCTGCATGACTTGTGTGCACATAACTGACTCTTGGTCATACTTTTTCCTAGACATTATCTTATCTATGGGATTGACCTTATAAAATATAAATTATTGATACACATTATTTAGATATTATTTTCTTAAATAAATTATTATGAAACTTAGACTATCTCCTAATCTTGCATCATTATTTATTGCTTTTTAGACAGTTCCAACTATAGTTAGATGGATCTATTTACTGAAATAATTTGATTTATCCACACTCATATGTTCACCCTTTAGTGGATATTTTCATATATTCAAATCCTTAATATGGGTTAGTTCATACATTTTTCATGTTGGTGTGGAGGTAAATTACCCAAATAGTTAGCTATTTACACAAAGTTATCCCAAGCCTATATCTATCTAGTAAGCACTTATCTATCATTGGAAAACATCTTCATATTGAGAAGAACTAATCTAAAGCTTCCAAATTTTGAACCATTTGGGTATGCCTTGATCCAATTATAAATACCATTTTAAGGTCAAAATAATATGTTATTGAGTGTTTAAATCCTTACATAGGATTTCATATCATGCTAGTATTCCATTGATTTCACACACTTGGCTAGGTGGGATAACTACATTTATTTTGAGCCCTCTTAAAATTATTGGAATGTAGGAATCACTTCATCACCTAATGGTTGGTGGTTGAGGTGAGCTCAATCCATCCTTTCTATCCCATTTTTCTAGGTCACGTTGGTCTTAAGAGTGAAAAACTATGGTTTTGAGGGAAATATAAGTAAAATAAAACTATTTATGCAGTGCCAAAGAAATATGAATATATAGAGATATTTAAAGGAAAAAGCATAATGATCCCAACTATCACATAATTTTTCATGTCTATAGATTAATATTATAGATTGTATATGAATCTAGCCACCATAGGCATCCAAGTAGCACCAAACTCATCTATGTATATTTAATAATATATTTCCTTATCTCAGTCAACATAGTACTCATGCAAATCCATATTAAAAACTTTACATTGTCATATACCTAAAAAGAGCTTAAAAAACTAAGTATCTTATTATTTTTTATTATAATATCTCCATCCTAGTTGTACCTATGAAGTTATAAGTACTGACTGATCTTGAGAAGAATTGGGGGGCTTGCATCCTCTCATTTTAGGATTTTTGATAAGACAATCTAGGGTATGAGTTACAAGTATGGGGATCCATTAGATATATTTCATATAATAGGTATCCAAGGGATGTATTGATACCACCAAAGTTCTAATACTAATTTTCTCACTAACTCATGGAACTTGTACACTTCTCGCTAGACCAATCAAAACATATTGATATTTAGAGATCTATTTTGCTTCACTTTACCATTTCTAAAGAAATGGAAAGATCAATTATTCATAAATAAGCATCAAAAGAGATGGAAATTAAGGCAACAAGAAATTATTCTGATTAAATTATCATGATAAATCCTTCAAGGACCACAACATGCCTAACTATAGTTGTACCATTGTATGCTAAATTTCACACTGGCTTAGGCTTCAAACACATAGGGAAAGAGTCTAAGGACTAAGTGAAATTTTTTAATTATAATAATGCTTTAATAAATGAAATGAAAACATGTTTTTATTTTACACATAGATTCTTACAAACTTCAAAAAAAATGAAAAGAGTCAAAGAACCTAACTAAACTAGTGGAAGCACATCCTAGTTAATGCATAAAACCTATAGAAAAGAACAAAAGGAAAGTCATATGTCATTAATTTTAATCAATAAAAGTATAATGAAATTAGAAGAACTTAAAGGTAACAAAATGCATTTATACAAAATCATTTTTTTATTAATCCAATAGTGTTTTTTTACAAATAAAGTTGACCCTTCTAACATACTAGGAAGTAGTGAATATAGATGGAGAGATGGGTATTTACTCTAAGAGGAATGAGATACCACCCTTGGACATCATGGCCTAAAATAGTAAAATAGAATTATTTTATAAGATCCATCATTCCAAATTAGATAAGATATAATATAATTCTATGGCCCAGTAAGGAGCCATGATGAGAGGTCTGATGTGAATTGTGTCCTAATGGTTATGGCAAGGTCTATAGGGATGTCAATGATCAGTTGATGAGGTTGAAACTATGTAGGTAAATAAAAGACCCATTGAGAAGTGTCTTTGGTGTAGCTATCATGTATAGGAAGTGTGCATATAACATGCCATTTTCTACCTCTATGGAACTATGAATGATTAAGGGATAGGCCACATGGCACTTTACTAATGTCTTTGACTTCTCAATCCTTTACAATAATGACAAATGTCTAGATAAAATGCTTTGGGGTCCACCTTAATTTATTTTAATTATGTGTTGAATTAGAAATAAATTTCCTAGTTAAAACCTTTGGGATTATGACACACATCCATTTTCCACTTGATCATGACCTACATGGAGTTTCCTTTAGGCCATAGATCAAAATTGATCTAGATGTCAAGTCATCCTTAAAATGATAGATATGTCCTTATAGTGATATTGAGACCCACTTGTGTGTCTTTAATCCACTTTGTCCAAAGAGAAACACTTGGTGCCATGTCATTAATTTTGTCTTCTTATTCATTTCATTGAGCCATATATTTTACTAAATGTTTATTTATTGTGTAACTAAGTATTTATTTTCTCTATCCATGTTACTTTATTCATAGTGTGACACTTGTCCTAATCTCACTCTTCCACTAGTTTTAATCACACCACTTAGCATCTTAGGCCCCTTTTAGTAGTGATTGAGTGATATGCCAACATATGGCATGATCTCACTCTTTCACTTGGTTTTTGAGATTTGATGTATGTTCCCATATAGCTTTGGACATAGTTTAGTGAGATGTGGACATGTGGTAAAATAATTTTAACTTAGGGGCTTGTGAGATCCATATAATCCTTTGTTCTATTTGTAGGCTAAGATTTATGGGATGCCACCACATGCATGACCCTAACTTGTCCAAGTTCTTAGGCAACATTAGGACTTTGGCCTACACTTTTTAGTCTTATATGACCAAGATCATGCCACATGGCATGATCTCAATTTTTTTTGATGATTGGGGACCTTAAGACTTGATTTGCTTCACTATTTTACTCTACAAAAATGAGATGTCAACACATGGCTCAATATTATTAATCTAGGGGTTTACAAGCTTCATATTGTCTTTTACCAAGTCTATTGTCTCTAGATGAATAGGATATTACCATATAGATAGCGCTCACTTATCTAAGATTTTTTAAGCTTTAACTATGGGAATAATCATTGGTCTACCTGACAAGTTATGGGTGAGCAAGATTCTACCATGTGGCATGATGTCACTTATCCAAAGGGTTACCCAACCTAAAAAATATGTATCTTTAACTATGGGCTCAAAATGAGTGGGATTTTTACACATGGATGGCCCTCATTTATCTAGATGATCATCTATCTTTAGAGTATGTGTCTCTACTTATTAGTCATGAATGGGAATGATTATGTCACATGGAATGATCTCACTGATCTAGATGATTAGGGCCTTAATACTTGGCCACTTCACTATTTTACTCTAGAGGAATGATATGGGGACATGTAGAATGATCTCATAGCTTTGTACCTCATGAAGTCTTTTCCTTAGATGTTTGAGTTGATAGAAGTAAGTAATTGGGATTAAAACATGTGGCATAATCCCATTTTCTTGGGTGCTCAGGTAAAAAGGACTTCTAACATTTTTCCTCATAAGCTACAAAAAAGTGAGATGAAAACACACATCTCAATCATGTGAATACATGAGGTGTTAGAGGCAAATACTTAGTTATTTTTAAAATCCTTCATGAGGAAGATGGCTACCAACACATGGAATGATCTTAGAGCTTGAGACTTAACTATTGGAATTTGAACCTAGGGACTTCATTATTTTAATTTTAACCTAGGGATTTATCCATTGGAATTTGAACTACATTATTGCTCTTAAATTTGACATTTTTTCTAATTGTAAGAGAGACGTGTAGTGATAGTCTATGTAAGTAGACTTTTATAAAAATGACTAAGTATAAAAATTCATTCATATTATAGGGGGTTTATTTGAACTGGACCAAGTAATATTTGATAAGGTGTCCCTATGGGATCATAACACTCATACAAATAATAAACAAGCTTTGGCAAAAAAATGTTAGCTCAATTAGTCTATAAAACTAGAATATGAATTTGATGAATGTTTTAGTACTAAAATCCACATAGATGTATAGAATAAATTTAATAGACATGTTCATTTATAGATTTAGAATCATGTATATATTGGATTACTAGAGAATATATGGTAACATTTAACCTACTTATAATCATATCAAGATTCCTTATGAATAAACAACTCAAACTTAATACAATGACTTCCAGCTTAGACTTGGATTGATTCATTTCAAAACAAGACCTAAACATGGTACTTAAGATCAAATAGGGTCCTTATTTAAAATTATGAAAATGGGGTGTGTTGGTCATAATATATGGTGATTAATGTGGGGAAATTATTGCCTTGAATTTTAGAATCCAAACTATGGGCCTCCATTAATGAACTATGAGATAAGTAACTAAATCTCCCTTTAGGTGAACTTAGAGGAAAAGAGATTTCTCAATTATATTTCAACAAACAACATATTGGGCCCTAATTCCTTCAAAGGGTCATTTTGTGAAAATAGTTATTATATTATTGTTTTGAATCCACTAGGCAAGCTTAGACATATTTTAGGTACTTAGAGCTCCTTAAAATGTAATTTATTTATAGAATTTAACTAAGGAAAGGAAGTTTTGGGCATTGTTTTATTTCCATCCAGGCATTTATAGCCCTAATAAATATGCATTTTGTCCTCCTTGAGGCCTTGCTTCATTGCCATTCAGGTCATAAATCCTATAATGGAGGTTACCTAGATCACCTTTTATTAGGAATAAACTTAAATTTTCATGAGATTCATACTTCCTTTCATTTTTATGTTTATTTTTCTCAATCTAGGAGGGTTGGGGACCAATATATCTAAGGTGTATGAATGGTTAATTAATCTCTTTTCACTAATAAGGTATTTTTATTACTCAATTATTTGGCTATGATTGATATGTTCTTTCTAGTGATGTGATGACCTTTATCAAAAATAGGTATTTTTTCAATTCACTTTCTCAATTCTAAATCGGTGACCCCTAATCCTTTTAGTGACTCAATATAAGTTCATTTTATTATCACATTATTAAATAATTAGGGCTTACCTTTCACCTTCCAATTTTGGGATTGTATTTTTAGTGCCTTGCAAACTTTGAGGTGATCAAAATCGGGAGATTAGGGACCAAGATTTAGATTGGACTCTATATTACTAAAACTATCTTATCTACTTATCAATTTGAATCATTGGAACAAGATAAAACCATTGTAAAGTTATCAAGGGTGAAAAATGGAGAAATAGAGGAAGCCTCAAAGCAAATAAATGCATGCCAAAATAACATAAAGTATGAAAAAGAAAATAAAAGCATGACAAAATAGAAGCAAACACACAACTAAAGTAGACTAGATAACTTCAATCTAATATTTACGTTACCAACCTAAACCCCTAGGGTCTATTCTAAAATTAAATTGGAAAGGACAAATAAAAATTAATACTTTAATAATTATCTATTCATAGGTAATGGGAGGTCATTCCCTTTAAGGTATTTTGATTAAAATGTGTTCTACCCTAACAACTCAAAGATTTGTTAAATTCCAATCCAGAATGGGTCAACTTGAGAGTGCTTTTATTTCTTCTCATGTGATTTGTTTCATAATAGGAATAAATCTAATATCTTAAAGTATTGTATAATTTCTATTTTATTGACCCATCTCTTGACTCTCACTTGATGTCTACTAAAGTTTTTCAAAATCTCTTCAAATGCATTTTTTAATTAAATAATGTCCAATAGCCTTGAGTTTGTCTTTTTGATATCTTCCATGTAATCTTGAATAAACTTGTAAGTTGGAAACTTAAGGGTCATTGGTAATATTAGATCCAACCCATATACCAATTGAAATGATAAATTTTGAGGGCTTACTTATATCTGGTGTAGTTAGCCCGAAGAGCAAGTTTTAATAATGAATGTAAGTCTCTATGCTTCTTTTTTGTAGACTTATTATTGATGGCATTGATTAGGTTCTTATTGATAAACTCATCTAAACCATTCCATTATGGTTTGTTTTTCAATGAGAACCTCAAGGTAATCCCATTTTCATAAGTCCATTTAGTGAGCTCAATTGACAAAAAATATAGGTCTATTTATCACAAACGAGCGAGGTTGGGGTGCCAAATCATGTTATATTTTCCTCAAGGAACTTGATGACTTCCTTGGCTATGTTTTCTTGGTAATCATTGCCTTTGTCCATCTTATATAGTAATTGGTGGCTTTAAATATGAATTTATGGATAACTAATGAGTTTGGATTGATGACACCAATCAAGTTAAGTCCCCACTTAGTGAAATGGATCTATTCTATCATAGGATACAAAGGAATTGAAGTATGAAATTTCTTATTAGTAAAGTTCTATCATGGATATAATAAACACATATGGGCATGGACATATCTAAAGATAGTGGGACAATAGTACCCAGTTCCTAGAATTTTATGCACAGTTATAGTCCCTAAAGGATGGCCACTACCTAATTTCTCATGGAATATAGTCATAACTTCCTTATATTCTTTAACATGTAGTGGGTTGCCTTCATCCAGAGATCTCTTTTATGCATCTAATTTAATCCTAGAGGAGGGTTTCCATAAATGAGGTAGTGGATAATTAGCTCATATCATTCTTGATGTACCATTTATGACATGTCTAATAACACCACCATGATCCTTGGGTCAATTTAAGTGATTAACTAAGTAAGACCTTAACCTTAGACCAGATTAACAAGTTTTATTTTAGAGTGTTACTATTTCATCTTGGTCATCCATATACCTTTATATTCCCATTGCTCATTTTTCCATAGCATTAGCTTTATGACTAGGTCTAGGATGATGGTGTGAACTCTGTTTATGAGGATGTACTCCCTAATATTTTTCACAACCTTGACCAGGGTGTAGGCATGTTTATCCAAAGTGGAATATGTCAACTATACATAATTCAAGTTTTTACTCATGGAATCAATTATTTTCTCATCTTTATCTAGATTTTGGGTGAACACTAAAACTATGGTGTGATTTGATGTGAAGGAACAAAGGTAGAAGTCCTTCATGTAATTTAGGATGATTAAGACAAGTGCCTACATGATGTCTTCCTTGATCTCTTGTAAGGATTCCCTATTTGTAGGGTTCCAATCCATATTTTCTTCTCATTTTAGCATTGCATTCAAGGGTTTAATAATTTCATGAAAACTAAATATGAACTTGTGTACAAAGTCAACATTACTAAATAATGACTTTAATTCTTTTTTAATGTTAGGAAAAGGCATATTGGAAATCACATTGGCACACTCAAGGTTGATATAAATAACTTACCTCTTGATGACATGACCAATACTATTACCTTTGATAACACTAAATATGCTTTTCTTTGGGTTAAACAAGATGCCATACTTTTTACACCTTTCAAATATCTTCTGAAGATGGAGAATGTGATTAGACCTACATTTTGAAAAAATATTCAAGTCATCCATGTAAATAATAATGCATTTACCTATCATACCTTATAAATAAAATTGCATAGTTCTATAAAAGGTGGATCCTATGTTAATAATGCCAAATGAAATTTGTTTGTAAGTGAAGGTACCCCACTTGCCTATAAATGTAGTCTTGGATTAGTCTCTTAAGTTTACCATAACTTGATTATATCCTAAGAAACTATCTAGAAAGGACATCATATAGGATCCACTTACCATTTGTATCACATCATATAAATTAAAGAATAATTATCTTTGTTAGAATATCAGTTCAAATTTTTTAAATCCACACATAGTTAATTTTTTATTTTTTTTAATGAAATGGAACTAAGTTAGCTACCTAGGTAGAGTGATGAATCGGGAAGATAATCCTAGCTGAGAGGAGTTTTTGTACCTCCTTTTGAATAAATGGTTCCAATATTGGGTTCACATGTCATTACCTCTATCTAAAGTGAGTTTAGTTCTACTTAATTGGGATAGTGTGTGTTATTATCTTAAGGTTGAGGACCTTAATGTATTTATAGGACCAAGTAATAACATCTTGGTATTGTATAAGTAGTTTCCTAAGTTTTTCAACTTCAATAAGAGAGAAATTCATACCTATATGAAAATCTTGGGGTTAGTTTGATGATCTTAGATTAATCATTCTAGACTTTGGTCTAAGTGTATTGGCCTCTCAAGTTTATGTGTGGGATTGTCAAGGTTAAACACTCTCTCAAGTGAAATCATCCCTTTTGGAAATTAATTTTCCTTTAAGTTCATAATTTCATCATGGTCACATTCTTTATTTATAGGGTCATGTCTTTCCTCCTCATCTATAACTTGGGTCTCAAATACACCTGAGTTATTAAAGAATTCTAAAATGTGACGGTCATATTTAAATACCTATAAGTTATTCACATTGTCTAATACTGAGGGACATAGGATGAGGTATACTAAAATAATTTTTAGCCTTGATTCATCTAGGGATGTCAAGTTGGCATCAATAATTACCAATGAATTGACCACTTGATTTTATTCTCTACGAATAATGATGACATTGAAATCATTAAACACTTTTATCAAATCCCACACCCTATGCTTATACTTAAATAATATAGCTTACATTAGAAATTGATCCTAACTTTGTTTACTACCAATTCATAATCTCTAAACACTCAATTATTTGGCCCTATGTTTCAATGCAAATTGTAGTCCTCAGATCAAGGCTTAATATCTCACTGAGTTGTTGTGTAAGGGAAGTAGAGCCTATAAGTAGCTTGGGGTCATTTCCCTAATGGATCAATGAGAATAATTCATGCTCTATAATTTTTATTAGAATAGGCTCCATAAAATATAAGTACCATAGACTTGGCTATTTGAGAGCTTAATCAACTTATTTTTCATTACATTTTATAGACAAAATATAACACTTATGTCAAAGGATACTTAGTTCACTCTTTCATTGACTATGTTGGATTTGGATATCATGTGTTTCATTTTAGGTTCTCTATCAACATGGATCTAATTGGTTACATCTCTTTAAGGAAATAACATATGAGATAAGTCCATATCCATATACCCACTCAAGCTTTTATACTCGTTTATACTAAAAAAACATCACATAAGCCTTTGGGATCTCCACTAATAGCTCTAGGAATGTGAAGAATAAATAGAAGGAATAAGATAAATATTTAATCAATGAAAACATTTAAGTTTTTACATAAAAATTAAGCTTTAAAAATATTATGGTAGTTGTTTGTATAAAACCAACCAACTAATGGGTTCAACCAACACATACAAATAAAAGGTAAAACAAAGTAACTAAATAAATACAAGGGAAAAATCCCTTGAATCATAAATAACCCAAAAAAATCCCCTTGATGAAAAGGGGTATAAAAGATAAATAAACTTTAGAAATGACTCTGAAGTCATCAAATAAATTCTAATGTAACTATATTTGGTGCATTATACCTCATGGTAGTGATAAAAATTGATGTTGGTTCATATAGAATCCCACCCTATGAGTTGTGGCATAAAGGATGATGAAAAAAATCAAGGCATGCTCATCTCCTATGATCATCTATATCATATTATAGTATAACATGATGAAGGCATATCCAACTACATTGACTTTCATAAGGATCCACATATAACTCCATCCCAGTGACCAACCTCTACTATCTATAACACATATCATAAATTTCAAATAATTATTGATGACCTTTTCTCAATATTGTTGATGCTAATAACCCCTATCAATTCATATTCATTGAAAAATGATCTAAAACCAACCAATTTTATATCATATCCCTCTATTAGTGAGAGGTGAGAAATTATAAAATGAGAGAAATAAAATCAAACAATCGTATATAATCCATGTCATGAATATCAAGAATAGAAATCCAAAATTGGAAGAAATCAATAATGCAACCAAAAAAATTCTACTACAATATATCTCGATCTTGAGCCTAATAGCTCATAGAAGATGGGTGAATCAATGACCACTCAAAATATATTGTCATGTCTATTAGGACCATAGATCTCAGCCATATAGGATGCCTCTTGATCAAAGGAAGTGTTAGAATGACCTGAATAGTTGGATTATTCAAAATATCTATAACTAGAATGACCTACATAATCTTAATTTTATTTATTTTTATGTGGAGAGTGGGGTCATCAAGGACATACATCTTTAGGATGTCCAATAAAACCACATTTGAAACATCTAGGCTCTCTCCTATGTAAGCAAGATCTAGAAAAAAAATAAATCACTAGAAAAACCACTGGAGTGAGAAGAGTGCCTATGGTGATGTCTATGTTTTGAAGATATTAGAGAGTGTTGATGAGAAATTTGTGGAGACTATCTATAATGGTGTGGGGAGTGTCTCAGATAATGTATCAAAAGAGTGTTTTAGAGAGTGCTTATAAAACTACTTATGTACATGGTGATGACCTTTGTGATGTGACCTAGACTTTATATAATGAGATTATTTGGTAGGCATACTCTTTTTATTTACAAATTATTTCTCATATTGATTCAAAAAGTCACAAATAGAGTCAAATGTTCTTCCATTGAGCTTATCAGTAGGTTGCAACATTTAGAAAAAAATGGTATATGTAAAATTGAGGCCATTTAGTGTGATGGAAATGAGCATATATTCATTGATTTTTCCACCTATTATGTATTATTTTTAATTTAAATGTTTCATATGTGAAATATATTCATAGACATTTTCATCATCTACTACTTTATTATTTAAAATATGCATAAGAAGATCAATTTTATTGTATATAAGTTATTTTTCATACAAGTTTTTAAATGATATTTTGGCACCAATTTTAACATCTTCAATGTGAATAATCATGTGTACTGTATAAGATAATTTCAATAGTGTGAGTTCACATTTATCATACTTTTGGAACTCAAGTAATTTTATGGCTTCAGGGGGTTGCATAGTTTCTTTCTCTATTATTTCCCATAAATTATTAAAAACAATTGTATTTAAAATGTTCATGCTCCATTCTTTGTAGTTTTTGGGTGTTAATCTTCCATTTTCAGATATTAAACTTAAATTTTTTGCATGGTGCTATCAAAAAATACAATCAAGTTGAAAAATATGGAATGTTATCAAGATTTGACCTTTACCCACCAAATAGATTTTGATTACAATTTTATGATTCTGGGACTTGTCAAAAAATATGTAATAATTACTCCTTATATTACTTGTTACACCCTTATATCTCCTTTACACAAAACTAAATAAGGTAAAAAATAAAATTTGACCCAAATATATATCTAATGGGTTTATAATCCTTGACCTCCCATTTTGCATATACTTGTAAAACTCATATAACCAACTCTAATACAATAGATATTGAAGATTAATGGGAGAGTCTTCTATATAACTAGAAGTTGTCTGAATAAAAAGCAAGATTTTAAACATATAAAAATATTTATGTATTTATTCACCCAGGTTTTCTTCTTATGGGGCCCTTTGAAATGTAGCACAAAGCTTTCTAATGAATAAAATTTAAAAAAATTATATTTGTGTTACACTATACTAAATTTTATTTTGCCCTAGTGATTGGAAAACATTGCATCATTACTATAGGAATTCAATCCACTTAAAACTCTTCAAATCTTCATAATGATCATATATCAAACTCCTCTCACAGGCATAAATGGTTTAAATTTAAACTTGAACAAATTCTAACTTTGGTCTATAGATCTTAGATGCATACAACAATATATAGTAGTTTCTATAGAGTATAGAGACATTAAGAGAATGTGACACCTGAATGTGACACCTACATCCATTCTTGAAATATCACCAAGCCATTCTTAAATATTCACAATCTCTCTCAAACAATACCAACATATTTAGGTGCCTAATAATGTTAATGTTATCATACAAGTGCTTTAAACAAAACATACTCCAAAAAAATATACATCTTCAATTCTCCATTTACAAGCTCTGATACCATTGATAGATCCAAGAATGGGAGGAATAAATAGAAGTAATAAGAGAAATATGTATTCAATGAAAACATTCAAGTTTCTACACAATAAGTGAGCTTTAAAAATCTTACAGGAGTTGGTTGTAGAAAACCAACCAACCCATATAAACAAAAGGTAAATTAAACTAATTTAACAAATACATAAAAAAACTACCTTGGATCATAATGACATAACATCCACTACTTGAATATCCATAAATTTTTAGACCCTGGGCTCATATTCCAACTGCATATGGACATTCAATAAATCACCCACTACCTTAATTTCAAACTTATCTAACTATACCACTATTTTATCTAACTTAATAGGTGTCATTCATAGTTTTGGACAAATTATTTCATTAGAGGTTTTTGAGATAACTATACAATTATAAATATTCTTCCCAAACAACCTAACCATAAGGAGGAAAGGTGGGACCTCAACCTTATTCTTGTGTATCAACATGTTAGTGTACACAAGTTTGGGTTTGGGTTGAACTAGTTTTTATGTGAGGGAATTTAGGAGGATGTCTCTTTTCTCAATGATCTAGGATAGCTCATGCAAAGTGATGTTTGCCTTGATCTTCTTCATGTACTCTACTATGTTGTACCTAGTCTTGCTAGTGTTAGGTTGGGTATATCTAGTTGGCTTAGCATTATTTAATTTTTGGGGGTAGAGGGTCATTCCTTACTTTTAGATCAAGAAGATTTACACCATTTTTAGGATGGGTTGATAGGTAAGGGGTTTTTGTTGTTGTGTTTGGTTCCTATTGACTTTTTAAGTCACCTTAATTTATTATTACTTCATATGTTATAAGTGGGACCTTTAGGCCAAAACTAGATGAATAAGAGTTAGTATACCTTCATGCAAACCTTCATATAGGAAAACCATGTATTTGATTATTAATTTAGTGTTTTTTTACTTTTACATATTTCATAAGGGTTATTAAGCAATTTTAAGGTCATATTAGCCCTTTATTGAATCCTAGTTGATTAGTAGAGGCATTTAAATGTGTTTCTCAATGTAAAAATAGATCAAAAAGGTATTGAAATCATTTATTATGTTATTAAAATGGGTAAAACATTTTAAAATGGTGACATAAAGGTCATTTAAAAGGTTTTAAACTTCTTTTCAAATATTAAAATCTATATATCATACTTGGAGTATCTTTGATATTATTTTCCCTCTTATTTCTACCTCCTTGTGGATTCTTACAAGCTACTAATGTAATAAAATTTCATTTAAAATCATGATTAGTCCTATTAGACCTCACCAAGCTCTCATTAAATTAAATCCATGCATTTGCTTTGTGTCCAAGGTGTTTCATGTAGGTTTCATGGAGTTTCTTCAGTCTTTTGCTTTTTTGTGACATCCAAGTGCCATATCAAGAGTGGTTTTAGGGATAAAAATAAAGAATATAAGGTATTCATAAAGATGTAATGCTACTACAAGGTAAAATAAGGATGGATAGAGCTTTTATAAGATAATAAACTAGGAAAATGAAGATATTCAAGACTAAATCAAGTTTGTAGGTCATTTTCAAAGAGATTAAGTAGGAAATAGAGGTTAAGAAGCTTCAAGAAGATCATCCATGATTGGTTTCATTCCTTTAGGGAAATAAATAGAGGTATACATACCAAAATAATCATGAAAATAAGTTTTACAACCTATGTGATAATCCACTAACCAAATATTTAGGATTTGTGGAGGTCTATAGGGCCTTGTTAATCATGAAATGGAGTTAAATTAGTCTTGAGGAGATAAAAAACATATTTTCATAAGATTTCAAGGTATCCAAGATTATTTCCAAGGTTGCAAGGTTATATGAGCTATATAATAAGTAAAAAACTAGGTTGTAGGGATATATGAAGTTTACAGAGCCTATTAAGAGTTAAAAAGTAAGAAATAAGACCTAAGAGGGTTGAAAAAGGTCTAAAGAAAGTCAATATCCAAGTTTTAAAACCAAAAGTTTTATAAAAAATAGAAGATGAGGTCTATAGTCTATGAAAAAAACCAATAACTAGATATATAGAACCTTATCAAGGATATAAAATGATAAATAGAAGTGGAGAAGATCCAATCAATCATTAATGTTGAGTTTTAGGTCCTCAAGAAATCAAAACAAGTTTTATATCCTATGAGACAAACAAAAATCAATGTTTTCAAGAGTTACAGGTGACTAACTATCACATCCTATCATAGTATCCTTATAGTATGTGAAAGGTTTGGTAGTAATATTCATAGGTGTCAATTCACCTTTAGTGGTCTTCATACTTTCTAGGAGAACATTAAAATCACGTAGATCCACTGAAAAACTTGTAGATAGTCTTAAAAGTTACCAAAACCCTAAAACCCATAATGATGCATTTTTAAAATAGTTTGAAGGCTTGAAGAGACAAGGAATATGATTGTATACTTATTCAAGTCATAAAATATAGGTAATAATAAATTTGTATGCATGTCAATAGGTTTCCATAATCTTGAAAGGTCAAAATAGACCAAAACAAGTCAATAGGCTTATAAGCATCCTTTCAAAAGTGCTTCTACAAGTTTTAGGCCTCAAAGCAAAGCTTTAATAAGCTAAAATCATGAATTAAGGTTTTTAAAGTATTAGATAAAGGTCTTAGGTATGTTTTCAATCATGGTCAAAACTCTTAAGACTTCTTATAGGTTTGCATGATAGTTTGAAAGATTTCATGATTGAATTAATGATAAAATAGAAGTTCCAAACATCATTAGCGGTTATCAAGCATCAATCAAGAATATTATGCAAAGATCCAATCCTCTTTTATGTTAATAAATCATCAACAAATCTCATGGAAAAATATCAAAAGGTTTAAAAGCTCTGTAGACAGTCTCAGGGGAGATCCATGAATTCCAGGTGTTATAATTTTGTAAGTTTGAAGAAACATAGGTTTCAAGCTTTCTTGAAGTTTACAAGACTAGAAGACAATTTTTTCATGATTGGTCATGAATATGAAGAGGGATTTAGAATCTATAAACCTCCTACAAGTGTGAAGTAAATGTTTTAGGGTTTTCATGACCTAAAAATCTTCTTAAAAGCTTTCAAGATAAGAATACCATAGGTTTTCATAGTTTTATTCAAGTTACCAATATTTTAGGAAAAATCCAAGCTTATATGAACTAACAAGACAAAGGATTCATGTGTCTAAAGTCTCAAACACCCACCTACATGTTTTTTAAGGTTTGAAAAATATGTTTCAATTATTTTCTAGACCCTAATCACCTATAAGATTCTTGTAAGGTGCCCTTGACTATGTAGATGGTAACTCCAAAGATTTTTAGAACTTCAAGAGCCTTATAAAAGATCAAATGTGTGTATTTGGGTTTCCACCCTAATGTTAAGCAAATTTTCAAGGTTTTAGAACATTTTTAAAAGGTTGTAGGCCTATTACCATGGTTTTAAGAAGGTTTCAAGCTCCTTCCAACATTTGTAGGTATAGTTTTAGGGTTTTCTTGATGTTTCAAGGCAAGCACAAGGTTTTAAACATTGTCAAGGGAACTTCAAGACCCTACTATAGTCTTTCAAGGTTTATATGATTGTTGTAAGGAATGAGATATCTTAAAGCATTTTCAACCATGATTTTAATCATAGTAGAAGTTCATATGTCTGTAACAAATATTATCAAATGTTTGATACACCTTATGACTTTTTGTGATCATATATTACAATTATTGATATATCTACTTAGACATGCTACTCTTATATGATACATGATTCATGTACATATTATATAGTTATCTTATCCTTTTAAGGTAAGATAAATACCATGTCCTATTTCCTTCACCTCAAAAAGAGGAATATTAGTGGGGTAATGTCATAGAGACATGACCTCCATACATATACAAATTTAAGAATTTCCACAATTTCATTACAGTTTAAAAGATTTAGATATACACTTACATAAAAATCATATACATTACATCAATTTTATTAGATTTAGGACAAAGTTTCTTAGATTTTATCATATTTTTTTATAGATATTATAAATAATTATAAAGCATAGGTTACATTTTGATAGATACTTCAGAATGAGACACATTACAAGTGCATATTCCATGCATTTTCATTGAAAATTTCAAATATACGTTCAAACTTAATCAAACATATTTACCAATAAACACTAATAGTTTACTAAAAATCATTACCTTCACCAAGAAACACCATTTGAGCCTTTTATATTTGTATTAATTATCTCCTTTTAGTAGTTTGTCTAAGATTCAACACCCTTAATGGCCTGACACTACTTTTATTTTTCATGTTGAGTTAGATATACCAATTAACTTGGATTTTATTATACTATCACTTGAGTTGTGTAATTGAGATTAAATTATCTCAATGGTTATGTCATAACTCATCATTACACTAGATTGGGGGAATAATTACCTTATAATTTATTTATTCAAATTATTGGGTCCCTTATTTTGGTAAGTAAGGATTCATGTCAGCACAACATCCACATTGGTACGAGGTAATCATTCTGCATGATGATGACATTTTTGGCATTTTGGCATAAGTTTGAGGTTATAATGTATTCCTTTCACCAATTGGTAGATGATTAACTAGTTCCTAGATTTTTAGGGCATCTTCCAAGAATGGAAATACA
The DNA here is from genome assembly GCA_037957365.1 of Torreya grandis. NCBI lineage: Eukaryota > Viridiplantae > Streptophyta > Pinopsida > Cupressales > Taxaceae > Torreya > Torreya grandis. Next base: position 523,973 of record JARHVA010002999.1, on the reverse strand, counting down.
TGGTGACTATAGCATGAAGTTTGTAAGGTGATGGAGCTGGTGGGAATGATTATCAAGGTTCCATCTCAGCACTTGACATGTGAATTCTAACCTTATGGAGATGCTCTTAAAGATATATAAAAAGAGTACGAACCATTCGATGCAGAGGGATAGGAAGATAGTGTGGTGAAGCTCTGGTGAATTTGAGTTACTTTGCATGCATGCATGCATCCAACAACCATTAGACTTAGGAATAGCTCAAAATCCATAAAGGATCCATTTTCAAGTACCCAAGATCATCTATGATCCTCTGGGTCATTAAGTAGAAGGAAGCAAACCTATACTCTACCATGAACTATATACTCTATTATGAACTATAATTAATGAAGAAGGTTGATGTATAACATATAATGTTTCTAGTTTGATCATATTTTGCTATGTTAATAGAATGTGGAATGTATATAATGTTATAATTTAAATTCAATTATGATAATTAGTGTTCATACAATACTCTTGGTTCACATAATTAATGGAGTCCCTATGAACATTAAGGACATCAACTATAACCTGTATAAATATTAAGTATAAAGTCCACTACCAAGTGTTCCTATCTTGTTATAAGCATGTGTATAGTATGAGTACTTAAAGTGAAAGTAGTATTTAGACCCTTTAAGTGCCTATATAATGATAGGCTTAGTTTAACAAAGGTTTGTGCCCATATAAATCTAAGATTAGTCAACCCCTAGGCTTAGCCCATGAAAGGCTTGCACCTTTTCTTCTACTTAAAGCCTTCTTTGAATTGACTAAGTCCCATAATTTATGTCTTATGCCATGGCACAACTAGCACAATATAGGCTCCATTCCCTTCTTATTTGTGCTTCAAGTGCATGCATAAGGCCCATACCTTATGTGAATTGATGCTAGTGTAGTTGAGTGTAAAATGTTGAGTGAAAAGGGAATATTCCATGTTTATGCTTGGTTGTAATAAGCCAAGAACCTACTAAGACAACTTTGTGCACCCTTTTATAAAACATTTTGATTTCATTTTTGAGACCCATGTTTAATTTATTTTCTAAAATGGCATGATAGAATGATGTACTGACTCTCACTCAAAAAAATCAAGCACTAGTTACAATAGGTGTCAGATAGATTTGTGTTGAAGCATCCAACATATAGAGGACAAAAGCTAAGAAAATGGGTTTAAAACAGCCTATATGATGCTTTATATAAGATATTTTTCTATGAGATACTTGAGCATGTGTACTAGTGGTTGGCTACATATTCAACCCATAGAAGGAGATATGGATAGTGTTATGAGTAGATAAAGGAGTGCCTAAAGAGACTTGAGACCTTAGATGTTATTTGGACTAGAGTAGTGGATAAATGGTGGCAAGGAGTGTTGAATAGCTACATACTTGAGTTCAAAGTCTCAATATATTCATGCCCTAAGGAAGTAAAGTAGTAGTTTTTGTGTGACCCTAGAAGCACATTTATGAAGTAATTTGATGTAGAGATCAAAAGGCTAATGGTGGATTATAGTATTAAAACTTTGGGGATGACCTTTCACATATGAGTAGTGAAAAAGGGGAGAAGGGGATGTGTAGGTGAGGTGAAATGGAAGGGGATGAGAAAATTGACACCTAAGAGCTCAGAAGATAGACCTATAATAAGAGATAACATAGACTGATGGAAGATCTAGAACCTAAAAGTACTGAGAGAACTTGTAGTAAGTGGGAAGGGCATAGGGAAGGATCTCTTAAAATATAACAGTGTGAGGATAAGAGATATAATGCAGTGATGGATCAAGCTCAACACTTGATAGGTGTAGAATTTGTTGGGTTCTTAAAGGATTTGATGACTAAAGATATGTTAATGAATATACCCCAAGACCATTGGGCACTATCTCACCAAAATAAAAAATACACCCCAAGACCATTGGGCACTATCTCACCAATGTAGAGTGGGACACAACCCATAAGAAGTGGTCTAGTGCCATAAATAAGTAGTATAGTGCCATCAACATCAACTATGCCAGTAGTACTGATAGGACTAGTGCCTAACCTAGTAGCTAGAGGCATTAGAGAACCACCAACATGATATACACTAGGGGATGAGTGCCTTAGATTCCATCTACCCCTCAATAAATATACTATTAAATGGCCATACACTTAATAGAGTATCATGGCATGGATAATGTCATAAAGCATGTGTTGAAGTGTGAACTATAGTGGTGTGCATGGGGAATAACCCAATAAAAGTACAAGGTGACCCAATTTTTCACCATTTAACTTGATTTCACCCACACCTAATACATGAAATTTGACCTTAACTAGGGCATGGTCGATTATGATACCCTAAAGGATGCATTCCTAAAGGAATTTGACATTTTAGAGTTTGAAAAATAGAGCATCACATGCTATAAGAGATTACCTAAAGACTCTCAAAAAGTGTGTTATTATATAATGTAAGGTTTAATACTCTCCTATCAAAACTCTCATATGATATTCACCCTTTTTAGCATGCATAATAGTTCATTAGAGGGTTGTTAGTGTCATTATAAAGAGTGATTTCCATGAATACTTTTATAGACCCTCACAAAATGATTGAAGCTACACTCAAATTCAAGGTAGTTATAAATGTAGATATTAGGATCAACCCATTTATGAAAGAACAAATTGCATCTATGGCCTCCCAGATCAAATTTTTTACCACTATCTCATCACATGATGCTTAAAGTGGACTATGGTGCATCAACTGTGAAGTGGAAAGCCATAATAGGACTAACTACCCATAGAGTAATGTGCACACTTTGATTCTAAGATGTGAAGTCTATTAAGAGGTTAATGATGCCTACAACTTCCCTTCTTTATAATGTGCCAATTGAGTCAACACAACCATTTATTATCGATTATGCGATGTCTACACCCATACCACTATTGATTATTGAGTGATTGACAAAATGTGAGAGAACCTAGAAAGAGGTGTATGATAGGCCATCATAGCAATTAGAGGAAAAGATAACCAAGCAAATGAAGGATATGATCAATAAAATATAGGCTTTAGGATGTAATGAAGTGCTAAAGGGCAAGGTAGAGGATGCGATACTGGAAGGTTCACACAATGCTCATGTTATAAGTGTGGATTAATAAAGCATTATCAGTGCGACTACCCTACACATCCTATATGTGGGTATTATCAAGGGTACCATAAGGTCAAATAATGCCTTGAATTGTATAAAAATTTGACCCAAGGTAGTTTTCATAGACAAGGGCATAGGAATGATCAATCATGAGCCAAAAATGGAAAAATGAACCCTAAAGGCATAACCATCTCACACCAAGATAGTCAAAGTGTAAGCAACTACTCATAGTGGATTCACCACTTAGTCGCTAGTTGCACCAATACTTGAGTTATGCTTAGAATATGGGGATAAGGGTTATATTGTGTGCATAACATGGCCTAAACCCAAATTTGTGCCTTACCCATACCTAATACACCAAAATGATGTTTTATAGTAGGCCATGAGTGTAATCCAAAACTTGTAAGGGGAGATCTAATTAGCATGAGACATATAATCATAGGTTTCTACCTCTTGGAAGAAGTAGGACAACTAGGAAGTTGAGATACAAGAATTATTTGAGATCCTACACGTCTTATAAATATAAAAAATACTACCCCTATTGAATTACTTACTTTTGGAGTATGTAGGTCAAAATAAAGTTGAGGTCGCTATTCCATGCATGGAGAGGGTATGATAAGTTTTGCATACATAAAATGTAAAGTGTGACCAAGAACTCCTCATGGATGCCATTATTGATGAATGGTCTATTTGTGAGGTCCTTGTAGACACAAGTGTTGAGGTTAACATCTTGACCAAGAATGCCTAGGAGAAAATGGGTAGGCCAACCTTGAGGCCTTCCCCTTATTTACTTTTCATGGCTAATAAGACCTGAACATAGCCTATTATAATTATGAAGAGCATAGTTGTAGATATCATGAATGTTGAATTTTGCACTAACTATGAAGTGATTAATTTATAAGAATAGGACAACTACCTAATGATTTTAGGAAGGCCATGGTGTTATGAAAATAATGTATATATGCACTTCAAAAGTTTCTACATAACATTCAAGAATGGAAAAGAGAGGGTAGTTATACCCCTCTCAAATGACCAAGGCCCCTTATGTTGAGTGCATGGACATCATGGTGCAAGGCACTGAGACTCTAGACTTAAATTATCAAGGATTCCTCTCTTAGGAAGATGGATAATTAGCCTCAAATACCACTTATGTTTCCTCCAATTGATGGGTCGAGGAAGCATATGAGACCACTATTCGAAGGTGCCACTTGGTATGCATAAAGGCACCAAAACTAATAAAGATAGGCTGGGTCTAGATTGCTTTTGCTTCTAAAAAATGGGTCCCTTGTGCCAATAATAAGGGAAAGAGAGTGTTTCACCTTTGTAAGGGTAAAATTGTAGCATTCCCAAGATATGAAGGGATTAATCTAGTGGAAGACTATGTTCATGACCTCGAATAATATATCCCAAAAGAGGTGGATAAAATGGGTGCACTAGTGTATACATTGAAGAGCACTATCACTATTTAATGAGTAGCGTAAAATCCTAGCTTGCTAAATTGGCAAGATGTGAAGGTAGCCATTTGCAGTAGATTTAGAGATTTAGAAAGACCAATAAGGACATGGACATCTCAACCTCCTCTGATAACTTTGACCCTATAGTGCATATACACCTTTACAAATAAATGTTAACTATATATGGAAAAAATCCCCAAAGAATCTATGGGTGCATACCTTCTATAGGACCTTAAAGACTTGGGCATAGGCATGGTACATTTTCAATGAGTTTCACTATAAAATAGCTAACTAGAATGCACTTAAGGATCATTTTATTCACACATTCTCCTTTTCTATGCAAAACCTTGAATTGATTGAGCCACTATAGGTAGTTCAAAGGTTAGTGTTTGAGGACACTGTAATATTAGAGGAGAGCTTAAAAGACATGTTTGGTGAAAAAGGGTTAGCACTCCCAACCTTATTTGAAGAGAAAGATATTAATAGTGATTTTATTGATGAAGATGATGAATCATGGAAGGAACACAATTGGAAGAATTTGATAATCAAAATGAAGTTAGTGCACCAAGTTGAGGATATCATCCCATAGGAAGACCATACCCACCTTTGGATAGAAAAAATTGAGGGTAGCAGATAGGTTGAGGATTCACACTAGGATAAGAATGAACCCTATAGTGTATTGTTAAAAACTACAAAGGTGGATATCAACTTAGAAAGGAAACCAAAGATTGCTATTGTGGGTACTTATTATCTATCATGGAGTTGGTGCATATTACAGACCTCTTAAATTAATTCTAAGACTTGTTCCCTTGAAAATATATAGACATGAAAGGCACACACCCATCCCTTGATAAGATGAACATCAAGTTATTTGATTATGTAAGACTTGTCAAGAAACAACCTTACAAGATGAACCCCAATATTCACACCAAGTTCAAGATAAAGATTGATGCCATGCTAGCCATAAACATAATTTACCTCATGCAATAATATAAATGGGTTAGCCCCATGGTTATTAACATTAATAAGAATGGGTGCATCCAAATTTGTGTCAACTATAGATTATTGAACACCACCTATGTAATTGACCTCTGTCTAATTTGGTTCACCGATGAAATATTGGATGGTATCACAGGTTTTAAGATATACACTTTTATTGGTGGGTTCTCAAGATACCATCAAGTCCAAGTTGAAGATGAGGATAGGTCTAAAAATACCTTTTTTAGATAATGGGGTTGTTTAGTTTACAACAAAATGACCTTTGGGTTGAAGAAGGCACCAATTGTGTTCTCTCGAGTGGTGATCACTGCTTTCAAATATTTCATTCACAAGTTCCTCCAAATATAATTATATGACTAGATTATGTATGGGTTAGTAAAAAATCACTATGAAAACTTATGCTTGATGTTTGAAAGGTGATGGTAATTTTATATTTCTTTAAACTTTAAAAAATGTGTTTTCGTAATGCCATTTGGCACTTTGCTTGAGCACATCATCTGTAAGGATGGTCTATTCATTGATATAGAAAATATTACCATCATCCTTCAACTCTAAATCCCATTAATACATAAATATATTCATTCTTTTCTTAAGAATTATGGGTACTATAAGAAGTTCATAATAAACTATGCCAAGATTATGGTGTCATTAGAAGAGCTCTTACAAAAGGATGGCCCATTCTATTGGGCATAGTACAGGAAGATGTATTTGAGACTCTAAATATCAAACTAGCAAGTGCATTGATATTAAAATTTCCTAACTAGGTTACTCCATTCCACATCCATGTTGATGCATCTAGTTTTGTGTTCAATTTCATTCTACCACAACCATGCAAAGGAAAAATGGATCATCCCATTTCTTTTACAAGTAGAAAATTAACTAAGGCATAATAGAAGTACACCACAACTGAGCATGAGGCACTTTCCATGGTTTATGCCCTATAAAAATTTAGGTAGTATTTATTAACTACCCCTTTTATCTTCTTCACTAATCATAAGGTGCTTAAGTACCTGGTAAACATGCCCTTTCTCCATGGGCACATTTATAGATGGATGATTTTATTTTAAGAATTCTAGTTCTCTATTGTAGTAAAGCTTGGAAAACAAAACTCAGGCCCAAACCATCTATCTTGCATTAACTCTAGTGATGTAATAATGCCTATTGAAGATGATATGCTTGACATGAAAATTTATAGAGTTCATCACATCCTAGAAGACTTGGTAGAGATTATTGCATTTTTGACATCTAGATATGCACCCCAAACCATGATGACTAAGGAGAAGTTGTTCATATTTTGTGCTATCCATTTTCAACTCATTGATAGGGAATTACATAAGTTGAGCCATAATGAGGTCCTATACTGATGTGTCTTAGAGTATGAACATGACTCAGTATTACAAGAAGTGCATGAGGGGATTACTAGAGGCCATTACACTATATATTCTATGGTGTACAAGGTTCTATAATCAAGATTGTGGTGGCCAAATCTATTATAGGATGTAAACAAATTCACCAAATCATGTGACATCTACCATTGTATGGGAAAACCAAACCACCAAGATGAGATGCCTCTCATCCCCATCCTTTCCCAAGCACCATTTTAAAAATGGACCATTGACATTGTTGGTCATATTACCCCCATTACAAGGCACATAGGTGCATGATACACTATGGTGGCCACATATTACTTCAATAATTAGGCTAAGGTAGTGCTGACTAAATATTGTACCACCACCATTTCCATAAGGCTTATCTGAGAGAACATCATTAGTCATTATGGATGCTCACTTATCTTGAATAAAAACTATGATGCACACTTCATCAATGAAACCATTTAAATCCTAATGACTAGATATATGGTGGTGCACCATAAGATGACACCTTATCATCACCAATTAAATGGCATTATTGAGGTGTTTAATAAGATATTGGGCACATGCCTCATAAAGATATGTGACGTTGGTTGAAAATATTGGGATGACCTTATGTTAGTAGTACTATGGGCCTATCACGCTATGTATAAGAACCTAAATAATTCTAAACCATTTCAATTGGTGTTTAACATCAAGGCCATTTTACCTATGAATTTTTTAGTTCCCTCATTGATCATCACATATATTAGTCGATTGGATGACCAAGAGTATTTGAATGCATGGCTAGAATACTTAGAACACTTGGATGAGACACATACCCAAGCAAGATGGAGCCAAGAAATAAAAAAGGAACACCAAAAGTTATGGCTTGATAAGCACATCAAACATAAGGTTTTTACCAAAGGTGCACTAGTCTTGCTATATGAACTTAAGTACCTCAAGCACCTATGAAAATTATAGTTTAGGTGGATGGGACCTTATATCATCTGTATATTAGAGACTAGCACATACAAGTTGCACACATTGATGGGTTAAATGATCCCTAGGAATTTCAATGGTAAGAGACTGAAACCCTATAGTCACTAGGATGGTACTTTTGCCATCAAATCAAATCACCAGTCATAAGTTAGTTTCTTTATGTTGACCGTAATAAAATTTGGCACAAGCCAAATCTTTCCTTATGTTTGTTTCATTTGTGTTAGGTGAATAAGCATGGCACTTTTAGGCCTATAAGAGATCTCTTCTAGTTCTTAGATGCATAAATCCAATCAGGTGAGTCAAGCATGATCATTTTATAAGTGCCTAAAGCTAAACTCCTAAGTTTTTAGGTACATGAAGTTCTCTAGGTCAGAAAGTTGTGAGTATAAGTTGACAAAAGGTGTATAAAATGATTATGCACAAGAAATAAAGAAGAGATAATGAAGCATTGGAGGACAGACACAAAGATTTGTATGGGGTAGGGAAGGCTGAAGTAAGAGACATTGAAGCATAAATAAATCAACCAAGAAAGAGAGGCACACTTATAAAGAATCATAACACTAAGAAAATATGAAATCAAGGAGGTTGAATTGTGTACATGTGAAGTGCTATGCCCAATTTTCCATAATAAGGATGAAGTTCATGATAAGGTGAATAAAATGTAAGAAAAAGATCATCGAGATAGCTGGTACCCACCCAACAGTTAGTGGGAAGTGACTATTTGAATCACTTGTCACTTCACTGAATAACCATTAAATAAAATTAATGCTATGATGATGGAAGCATCAAGATCCATAATAAATGATAATTTTCTAGTGCATTTTTGTGTATTTTATGGGTTTAGTAGATTTCAATAAATCCATGTGCTGCTAAGCCATTAATCTCTAGCCATTAATGAGGTAGCTAAAAATAGGGTATAAAGGGTTAAATGATAGATTATATCAAGTTACAAACCTTTGAGATAATTCCCAAACAATAAAAATGCTACCATAGTGAAAACCAAAGCACCCACAGCCCCCCAAGTGAGAACAATTGAACCATAATAAGATTGTGTTCTATTTTGAAATAAATAGGAGTCAAGTGGAGAATAATTGAGAGAGAAATAGAGTATTAGAAATTTTTTAGAATATCAAGGTTGCCATTAACAATGTATAAAGCTTGCGAGCCAAAGACATATTCATAGTTCTAGTGATTGTGAAGAAGTGCAATGCACTATTAAGGGCTTCACAAAGATCAACTGACCATGCTTTAATAGCATCTAGTTTATGATGGGTAAGAAAAGGTTAAGTATAGGTTTGCCATAGGTGTAGAAAGATGATAAGAAAGTGTAGATGGTGAAATAAGTAGCCACAAAAAATTGGAGGCACAACTAGTATAGGGCATCAACATTACTATGATAGACCAGAAGTAAGCACAAAACTTGATTATAGAGAGATGTAATTCCCCCCAAAGGTTATAGTGGGGGAAAAATGGGTATTCATTACACACATGTGCAAAGTGAAAGATTATAACCATTAGATGGTGAATAATGCACATGAACTCAACTAGGACTAGATGGTTGACACATGAAAGAAGATGAAGGTGGATGCCTCACTCTTCAACATCTCCATCTAAGATAAATTGGCAATAATAGGCATGACCTAATTATTTGATCTACCAATATTTGGCAAGCTAGAGGAATTGGTACATACTAATTCCTCCTCTTGCACATATATGGTGACTATTTCTACTTCATAAGATGGTGTATGAGGATTTAAACACACCTCATTAGTAGTATCATGGGGATACTAGGTATAAGGATAGACATTATCTAAATGATGGAGGATGAAATGGATGTGAAGAGGGTTGTGAATTTCCTAGGCTACTACAAGTTAGGGTTTGCATTCCTTATAAAGGATATTCAGGACCCCAACACAAGGGTGGTGGTGTACTTGGTTAGATGCAATCTATGCCTAGGTGCATGGTGGTCTAACATTAGCAAAACCTTCTTGTGCATCACCTACCACATGGTGCAAGGTGTGAAATTAAACATCTCTTAATTCATTACTAAGGAGATTGTTAGGAACATGGAAGAGTGCCACAAAGCATGTGGGACCTTCAGGTGGGGTTACAAGGTGATATTGATAGTGACGAATGACATACATGTTCTAGATGATGATGATGACAACCTATGGGTGTTTCCAGCCCACCATGAGTCCCTTATGATGAAGTATCAAGACTTCATTTTCCCACTTAACTTTTTACAAAAGTACAAGATAAAGGTGTAAAAGTGGTGTAATAGGTATGTCAAGGCCTTTGGAATTAAATGATTCATCCCTCAAAAACTCCCCCAACATCTGGTAGGAATGGAAACCTTTGCCATAATGTATAATTTTTGTGTAGTGTACTTGGAATTCATAAATGGGAATCTATCTAGATGGCTTAAGTTACCTTATGCATTTTCTACCAAATATTTCATGGTGAAGCTAAGAAGGATTCCCAATGCATAATAAATGGAGATCTTAGTGAAGACCATGGATCAAGATAGGAGTAGGTTGAGGCAATAGTAATTGTACCTCAAAACCAAAGCCACTAAAGATGAGGAGGATGACTCTGATAGTAAAAACCTCCATCCCCTCTAGAGAGAAATAATAAATGGGTGCATCTTCAAACTATATTATGAAATGAAGCTGCATAGGAAGGACAATGATCTGGGAAAAGATGATGATTTCCCCCATCTAATAGGTGATGAAGGTAGGGTTGCACCAAATATTCAAGAAAAGACCCTCTAAAATAAATGGGGGGAAATATTGAAGAGATCACTTAGCGCATTAAGTTGAATATTTCCTCTAGAGAACAAATTACACCCTTAGCTCCTAAGAAGTACATAATAACCTTCATTTCAAAGAGTGATTCCTCTAGTAAGAAGCACAAGAAGAAAAATACTAAGGGACTAGTTTCATTAATTAGTATAACTATGGTAGAAATGGAGAAAGAGGTGATCCTCATGCCTGGAATGGAGGAGGAGACTGAAGAAGAAAGAGCAAGGACTTACATCTTATAGATATAAGAAGAAAAAGAGACAAGTGCCAAACATGTATAAGAGGCCCTTCAAAATAGCACAACCACCATGCTTGAAGAAGCAGAGGAGCTATAAATCTCCTCATCTAGTGAATAACCCTCCATACTACCTCCATAAATAGAAAAAGAGAAGAGAAGGGTGTGGAAGAAAATGGTCTTGAGTGAGGAAGATATTGAGAAAGCACTAGTATTTAACGAGAACCACAAATTGACTAAGGAAAAAAAGATGCCAAGGTAGAGAAAAAGGCCAAAAAAGTTCTTAAAATCATAATAATAGATATTGAATAATTCAAATAAGCACCCAATGACCCTACTAAGAATGCACAAGAAGCTACACAAGAATCATGCCTAAGTAGTGAAGGGGCACTTGAAGAAAAATAAGGTAATATTGGCACCTTAAAACAACAAATGGAGGTAGTTGAGGAACCCCAACAACAAAAAGGCAATGTTGGCTTTGAATGAATTACCTTAGAGGTGAGTATTGAGAAATGCCAAGAGGAATAATTAGACAAAGGGGAAAAGTCTAAGGAAGAAACCCCTAAGGAACAAATAGATGAGTCCTCTGAGGAAATTGTCAAAGAGAGCGGTGGTGCTAGTGAAGAGGAGGAATAATAAATAGAAATGGCCATCATCAAGAAGGATGACCAAGAAATAATCATAAGGGAGAAGGTCTAGAAGGGATGGGAGGATGAATAACATTACATGTATGACATCATCTCCCCCCAAATTGCCACAACTAGGACATGTAAAAAACTTGCATGTGTGTTTGATCATTACATGGATGAGCCTCACTTTGAGGTGCCCAAAATAGATACTTCAAGCCTAGAAGAGCTTGAAGAGGGGTAGGACTCCCTCCTTATAAACCCTCATTCCATGAACCTAGTTTGGTCTGGGAATTTACTTATTAAAATGGCCACTAAAGTTGTGCACTAGAATATCATCAATCATGACATGGTGATAAAATGGAAGAAGCTCCAAAAAGATATCAAATATAAAGCACAAACCACAAAGTTCAATCTACAGTAGCTCTATGATTGCATATTAAAATTCAAACCCATCTCTTCTGGTCAATGTTGATACTTTTAACCTCTCTAAGGTTGACAAAATCTATGTGCTAGTGGAGCATATGCTCCCAAGGTTAAAACCCAAGCTGGTACAAGAAGAAGAAGATCACTACATCATGTTACATAAGGATATTTATAGTAATATCAAAGAGGTAGAACACCTCTTTATACAACTACAAAAGGGAGAAAATGTAGTCGATGTCATTTTCCTAATCTTTTCCAACCAATCCTCATTCATAGATGTGCAACTAAAGCAAGAAAAGGAGTAAAAGGAGAATCTGATGGTGCATGTATACTCAATGAGTAGGTCAAAGTGAGCATAGATAATGGGGAGTGTCAAAATGATCAATAATTAGATAAATTAGCAAGATAAAAACTTGGAAGCAATCTTTAACACTCTATAGACTAAGGCTTATGAGTAAGGAGCAATCCTAAATAGAAGTGTGGAAAAGGCAAATTCAAATGTAGAGGCCTTAAAAAAGGAGTTAGATAAGATTAATGTGCTAGTGATTACTGCTATATCCACAAAAATAGATAGTGCCACTAAATAAATAAATCTTACATTAAGGTTTTTGAAGACTTTAATGTCGATCTTAAGGATAGCATGCCCAAATTCTGCACTCCAAAGACCTTGATAGCCTAATCCAAGGATGGATTATAAATTTTGTATGGGGTAATGTTGGGCCCCTTATTTTGGTAAGTAAGGATTAACACTAACATGACATACACATCATCATGAGGTAATCATTTTACATGATGATGACATTTTTGGCATTTTCACACCAGTTGGAGGTTGTAATGCATACCTTGTACCAGATGGCAAGTGGTTAACTAGTTTCTAGATCTTCAGGGCATCTTCTAGGAATGGTGACACATGGAAATTATAGTGTAAAGTTTATAAGGTGATGAATCTAGCAAGAATGATCACCAAGGCTCTAGATTGGTACTTAGCATGTGCATTCCACCTTGAGGGAGATGCTCCTAAAGATTTATAAAAGGATCTCAAACTAATTGATGCAAAGGAATGGGAATATAATCTAGTGAAGCTCTAGTGAATTTGAGTTGCTCTGCATGCATGCATTTGATAGCCACTATACTTAGGAATATCTTGAAATCCATGAAGGATCTATTTATAAGTACCCAATCTCATTTGTGAGCCTTTAGGTCGTTAAGTAGAAGGAATCAAACCTATACTATGCCATGAATTGTATACTTTGTTTTGAACTATAATTAATAAATAAGGTTAATTCTTAGCATATAATGTTTTTGGTTTGAGCATCTTTTGATATGTTTTAGATTAAGATAAAAATAGGTTTTGAAGGGACCCCGAAACCCAAGTACAAGGAAAGAAAGATAAAGAAACAACGACCACAGGCAGAACCTAAAAACAACTACAGAGAAGTAGCAAAAATAGGTTTTATATGGACCTGAAACCACTAGAGAGACCACTGGTCAAAACCCAGATTTAACATAGATCTGGCTACACCATAGATAGAAGATTATAAAAAGAAACCAAAAAACATAACCAGAAAACATAACCAACAAGAAGAACCAGACTATTCTTCCAGTTCTAAAATCATTTTCACATTTTCTTTACCTTTCACAATAGTAGTATCCTGAGTAGTAGTTGCCGCCAACTTGGCTCCCTCTTGTGTAGCCTTCTTTCTTGAGCTTTGTCTCATCCTTTTGTTAGGCCCCTCCAAGGATTTGGTCTCCTTGTTTGCTATTTTTCCAATATTGACAGCTGCATCACAAATATTGGACATTACTTCCTCCATTTTCATTCTGTTCTCCTTAATGAGTTCTCGAAGGTTATTCTCGTAATCTTTGAGCTTGATAGGGATATCTCTTATCTATTTTTCCATGTTGTTAATTTTGTTCCATGCAGCTTTTTGGTTATCTTCCATAATTTCCACTTTCCTTTTGAGATCCTCAATCTCCTTACACATCCAAGAATCAAGTTGGAGAGAAGCCTCTACTTTGCAATTAACCCAACTCATAGGTGTGTGCATTTCATTGTTTTGCCTTTTCTCTCTCCATTCCTCAAAATTCTTATTGGGACTATTCCCACCTTCATCAAAGTGATCCTCTCAACCCCTTTGATATTGTTCTTTAGTTCCAGTTTGAATTTCCATGTCCATTTCTTGATTGTCATCCTGGACTGTATTTTCCCTTTCATTTCTTGAAATAGGGTCCTCAACAGGGCCATCCTGGACAATATCTTCCTCCGACACTTTTTGATTTTCCTCAGTTTCTTCTTTACTATTTTCAGATTCCTCTTCTTTGCTGACTCCTTCTTTCTCATTCTTCTCTTGACATTCTTTGTCCTCATTTGAATTTGTATTCCAGCTTTTAGTTCCTTCTTCTTCCTCCAAATTTTCCTCCCTAGGTTTATCAATTCTCTCCCACTCTATATATTCTTATACATTCTAATTTTTGGTGTTAGGGAACTTGATTTTGTCTTTCCCTTTTACAATTTCACTCTTTCTACTCCTAGACTCCTTATTTTTCCCTTGGTTAGGGTTCTTAACCATAGCTTTATTCTTGCAATAGCCTTCGATTAACAGAATTAGACCTTCATGCAGGATAGGATGCGTTTCCTTCTTCCTGTGAGCAAATAAACTTTGGACCAAAGAGTAGCGCAGGTAAAAGGGAAAAGACAATCTTACCTTGTGTCTAAAATGATTAAGGAAAACAAAGTGGAATTTACGCACTCTCTTGCTTCTTTCGTCCAGGATGAAATACTCCCTTATACAGCATAAGACATCCCTCCATATCCCCTTAATCTATTCCAATTCATAGAAATCCCCATTCTTGACCAGCTTCTGCTCTTCCATATCTGTCTTGGGGTACTTACAAAAGGCCTCGTTCAAAATGCTTGTCTGCTTGGAGAATTTAAGTCCATCCGTAGGCAGCCCTGTAACCTCTGCTATAAAATCCTCTGTTAGGTTCACTATGATACCATGCAAAGTGACCCTTTCATCAATCCAATTTTTGAAAAGCATCTTTTGATATGTTAATGGAATGTGAAATGGATGTAATGTTAAAATTTAAATTCAATTATGATAATTAGTGTTCATACAATGCTCTTGGTTTACATAATTAATGGAGTCCCTATGAACATTAAGGATGTCAACTATAACTTATATAAAGACTAAGTATAAAATCCCATGCCAAGTGTTTCTATCTTGATAGAAGCATGAGTCTAGTATGAGTACTTGAAGTGAAATTAGTCCTTAGATCCTTGAAGCACCTATATGCTAATAGCCTTAGTTTAATAAAATCATACACCCATATGACTCTAAGATTAGTCCACCAAAAGGCTTGTACCTATAGGACCTTACGCTTAACCCATGAAAGTCTTTCACATTTTATTTTAATCAAATCCTTATTTGAATTGACCAATTCCCATAATTAATGTCTTGCACCATGGCACAACTAGCCCAATGCAAGCCTCGGTTCCTTCTCAGCTACACTTCATGTGATCACATAAGGCATGTACCTTATGTGAATTGATGTTGGCACATTTGAGAATAAAGGGATATCCTATGTTTGTGTCTAGTTGTAATAAGCCAATAACTAAATAAGATAACTTTGTGCACCCTTTTATACAACAACCTCCTCATTTTAAGTAAGTATGCCACTTAACTTGGATTTTATTATACTGTCACTTGAGTTGTGCAATTGAGATTCAATTATCTCAATGGTCATGTCACAACTCATCATTACACTATATTGGGGGCATAATCACCTTATAATCTCCCTATTCAAGTCTCTAAGGTTTAGTTTTGAACTCTCTCGGCTTCAATGCTTCATAATGAATCATCTTTACCAATTTAGAGTACCAAGGGGCAACATGTCTACTTTAACACACAGTTTTATTCATTACTATCTCTCTTTATTTCCAATCATTTAAATTATGTCAAAATTTAGATTATATTCACAAATTTATATTGTAACATGTTATTTTTTATAGGTCATACACCATAAAAATATTCAAAGTGGGATCAATCAAAGGCAAGGTGTGTTGTACACCCCTAGGTATGTATTTATTTCCTTTAGATACTAGATTAAAGTGGGGTGGAAATTTAGATACTAAAATCTAATTTATATAACATATTAGTATTATATACTTGAAAAAACTATCATATCTCTACCCTATTGTTCTATACCTTCATGTTATTGAAAGGATTGCATTCACCATCTGATTGTGCCTAACTATTTATATTATGGTCCAACCCTATCATTGTTGATGACCTAGATATATTGCACTACACATAAATCTTAAAATCTGATATATATCCTTCACCATTAGTTTTAGATCCTCAAAAACTTATTAGACTATGAGAAATTTTTATCCCACATAGGGACATGTTAATTCAAGTGTCCAGATTCTTATCAAGTGTCTAGTCCTCAAATGTCATCTAATTTACAAATATTTTGAATCCTATGGGTTGACCCATGTGTCTTATTGAACCCTATCATTATATATTTTCAAAGGGTGTGGTATAAATACAAATCTAAGCCTAATCATTATTCATCTATAAAATACTAATCAAGTACCTATTCAAGCTCACTCAATCAATTACACAGTTGAGTTCTACTACCCTATTATTGTGTATTTTTATATCAATCACATTACATGCATAAAACACTCAAATAATAGTCCATGAGTAATATTTGTCAAGTTACAAGTTAAATCACTACATGCCTTTTCATATAATATATTTCACCCTTGTCCACATAGAATCTAACACCTAGGTGAGAACTACATAAGTCTGAGGCCCTCCTTAGAGTATTGGTTATGTAGGCAAAACTCATTGATAGAGGGATCCTTAAGATTAGCTTGACATTATGAGCCTACTAACCCATTTTTGGTAAGGTACAAAGACTTAAGGTGAAGATATAGGGTTTGATCCATACACTTTCAATGACAACCTATACACGTGAATAAAATACATAAACATAAATGTGATAGAAACTTTTGAAGGCTCAAGGTGGTCACTTTGTAATATAGTTAATATTCTATATTGGATAGTTGCATTGAGATCATGATAGAAGAATAGATGTAATTTCCTTACATTCGATGAAAGTGTCCAGGCCTCCAAAAACAATATTTATAGAATCTAAAGAATGGACCCTGATCTTTCCACTACATGTTTCCACCTTTGTACTTATTAGATCTACCTGTACATTTTCAGATAAGCTAAGTATTATCTCTTCTTTATGTTTATAAAATAAAACTAATGTTTTGAGTGTACCTTTTATATTTAGCATAACCTAACATTTTATTTTATAATATTCATTTATTTGAGTTTTCAATTAATTTGATTGATAAAAAATAGTTTTATTCATCCTTATGTATAGGTTATTCTACCCACTTAACCCTTAACAACACATATCCAAAAAGGGTTAGAAACTATGATACACATCATGCATCTTCTAAATAATTATTAATAAGTTATTATATGCTCATTGTTATTTTGACTCTTCACTATATATAACATTGCTATATATATCTTGACATGACACATATATGCCTTACGATACATGTTTCATAAATGTTGATATGATCTAATCACACTATGATGACATAATCTAATCATGTTTTCACATGATTAAATATTAACCTATATAACATGATGTTTATAACTCTTTTATTTTGAGATGTTTAATTTTAATGCTACATACCTCACCTCAAAATGGGGGCATACACATTTGTCTTGTCTTAGAGACTAGTCATCTTCACATATATATTTAGTGTTTGGGCATATAAATTTCAGATTATTATAGGTTTACACATATTTTTATAGGTTTTATGCATATTATGATATATTTCACATAGATTTAGGGCATATGTAAGTCATATGTCATATATTTTAAAAGATTGTGAATGACAATTCATAGATTCTATGATACTATTACACATGTCATTAGATTAGAGGCATATGTGTAACATATGTAAATAATGTTTATATATTATGATATGTTAGCATAATTAATATCATAGAGATTACATATGTTATTATATTGAGGTAATATGTGAGGTAGTCTACAAAAATAATTTACTCAGGTTCTACTTAGTTATGCCCAGATTCTCATATTGAATTGTATAATTCATTAGTAGTTGATTATTAAAAAAAATTACTCAAATGTGTATATTCTCATATTTTATAGAACTGATGGTGGGTTCCATTATCCAAAATATAATATAATTGGTAGTGTGGTTAATTATAGGAGTTAATTAACTTTTAAGCACTTCTCCATCTCTAATGAGGGTTAGGGCATATTCATCTCAACCCATGGTTTTAGCACTAGCCTATATAAGGGTCTTAATAAAACCATTCTAAATTATCTCTAGAAGACAATTTATTTCATGTGCATATAAGTGAATTCATTCCTTGTCATTTCAATTCAAAAAAATTCAATGTTTTTACTTTAGATTTTATATCATAAGTGAAAACTAATTTCTACATGTTTCATTATAAATTTTGCATCGAGAAAGTGCAAAACTCATCCATACCTTAACACACCTATCATGATTACACTTAGGTATCATCTTCCATCCTTTTAATCTATCACTTCCATTACTATAATAAAATGGGGGAAATGTAGACACTCATATTTGGTATTATACAGTTGACAAGGTTAGTTTTGACCAAGATTTTATATACATGACTTATAGACACATAATTGACTCTTAATCACACTTTATCCTAGCCTTTCTCTTATCTATGGACCTAGCCTTCATAAATTTATATTATTGATACACATGATTTCCCTAATCTCTGCTTCAATAACTTATTATCATACTTATACTGTCTCCTAATCTCATATCACTATTTCTTACTTTTTAGATGATTCTAGCCAAAATAAAATAGATCCAGTTACCATAGCCATCTACCTTGGTTGGAGTCATTTATTAACCATTTAATGGTTATTATCCTAGATTAAAATAATTCATATGGGTTATCCAATACATTTCACATGTTGTTGCGGAGGGAAATTACCCAAAAAAATCATTTATTTATATAAAGCTATCATAATCGTATATCTATCTAACAATCACCCATTTATCACTAGAAAACATCTACATGATTTAACTATTTTAGGAATTAATATAAAACCTTGAGTAGATAAAATACTATGTTAAATCAAAAGATAAATATAATAATAATTAAGCATGCTTATTTTACAACTATTGAAATTTTAAAGTATTCTAAAAATAATAAATAATTGTGAGAAATAATACTTATCTTGAAAATAAACCAAGATGGATGTTTCAACACCTAGAAATTGGAGGTTTTACTAGGTTGACTATCAAAAACCAATTCCAAGTGTCAGAAATAACCAAAAAAATCCTTGGACATTAGTGTGGTTCCCTTTGCCAATAACATGGTGCACTAGTTTCCAAGAATAATATGTTATATTCCCACTCAGAGTCTTTGGAAAAAATTGATGGGTTTTGTATATTAGGTCTCTTTTTATCTATGGGATAAATTTAAAGTTTTTTTGATCAATACTTTTTATTATATCTCTATTTTCCTCCAAAAAATCTAGGTTTTTATGCTTGTAAGGGTTTGAATGGATACCATGAAAAAAGGGGTTAGTGGGTATGATGTTTTGGGCATGTGATCCACACACCTATGTGGGCATGATACCTACATACTAATACTCCAAGGAGAGATCAATAATGATGTATTCTCCTACTTATGTGATATGTGTGAATGTTAAAATATCTGATTGTGAATGCATGAGATGATGTATTTGAGGCCACTTGAGATATGGATACCTATTTGAGGGATGGATTATTAAATTTATGTATTGAATAAATATAATCTTGGAATAATTTGTAGCTTTCCCTCAATATGAAGTGGCACTTTTTTGTGCTTCTCTATGATAATGTCCACCTAGGATGTAAGAGTGTGAAAGTAGTGGTTATATAGTGTTCTAATAAGAATGACTTGGGAGGGTGACTTAAGAATAGGTCTAGGTTGACGTTAATCCTCATAGGGAGATGCAAAATTACTTTTTGGAGGGTGCAGGGACCTAAATCACTAAGGTATTGCACCATTATGGGTCTCATGTGGTGTTTTATATGCATGAGTGTTATTTGTGACTACCATATGACTAAAAGTGGATCAAAAGAGCCCATAATATGGGTTAAGTGATATAATGAGGCTAAAGTGACCTTAGGTGGACATATAAGGAATAAATGGCTAATTTTAATGACTATATTTTCCTCCCATTTATTCTATAAATGCAACAAAGTGAAATGACTAGGATAAAGGAAAGATAAAATGTACATGGACTTACCTATGAGGCAAAGATCATGAATCTAGGTCTAAGTCTATGAACTATGCTTTGTTTCATGTCTTAAAAAAATCAAAGATAAAACTAAGTAAATATATGTGAGAGAGAGGAAAGGAATGAATACACTTCATTGGTTATGTGGTCCAATGTAAAAACTTGGTGAAAAATTATGTGCATGTAGATGGTGATAAAATGGTGAATAACTTGGATTTGGATGATGGATTACCCAATATCCATGTGTGGATGGCTCAATAACTCAAGTTATCCTTGACTCCATCAATGCCCACCCTTATTTGGTAGATCATAATCAATAACTTAGATTGGACTGATGATTTATTCAACCCTCTCATGTAGGTGGCTCAAGAACTCAAGTAGGATATGAATCCATCATTTTCTACCCATTTTTAGTAGATTCATCTAATGATGAAACTATGTGATGTAACTAAAATTATGTAAGATGACTTTAGGCCACAAAGAAACTCTAAAATGTAAAAATGGTTCTGGGCCACTCTAGAATGCCAACCAATATAGATGGAATGAAGCATTAATCTAATGTGATCCTAGTGAAAAATTAATGTAAAAATGGTGCATATGGTGTCTAAAGTATACAACATGGAGAATGACATGGAGTTATCACTCCATTTGAGAGAACTAGTGCATAATTGAACATATGAGAATAATGTGTAATGCACATGCCTCTGATTCTAATATCCGTGGATATGGATTTTGTACTAAGTCATAGTAAGTTGTGTTTTTGCATATTTGAAACTAAAATGGGAGTGATCATATCACACATGATGCCCCCAATCTAAGAAAACCTATGTAATTATGTGTAAAAACTATTTATATATTGAACATATCTGATAATTTGTGACTAAAATTATGAAAATCTAAACTGTAACTACTATACCTTTTTGACAATTCTATAATATTTTATTTTTAAGGCCACTAGACAATAGTGTGGTGGGTGTACTATAACACATTATGCTTCTAGCAATATACTGTGTTATTGTCCAAAAGTGGTGTTTAGAAAGGAAACTAAGACTGATCTATGTGTGATTGTATTTCACTATATTTTCCTAAGTTTGAGTTCTATAATCTTTGTTTATGTGTTGAAAATTATGTTATGAGTTCATTAGGATGGCCTGATCTCTATGACAAGCCCTTGTGAATGCCCCCTCTTTTGATGGGAGTTAGTGAAATTCTATAATAATTATCCTTAAATTAAAATCTATTTATCATGTGTGTTAGGATAAAAATATATGATATCTACATTATAAACCAATAAAATGTGTATACATGACATTAGAATGTAAAAGAGTCTGAGCATAAGTTGGTAATGTATGATGTATGTTATTATTGACAATTCTAACCTCATAGGTTAAATTTTCACTCCTACCACTTGAAAATTTGCTTATCAGGACATGGTGTACTTGTTTAGGCTTGAAAAGATTCAATGGATACATTTTTTAAATTTTTTAATAAGCTTATCAAGTGATTCTAGAAGTTATAGTGCCAAAAAGCTTGTTTTGAGGCCATCTGTATATTTATTCAAGGTAAAATTGAGATTCAAGTATCTTAAAGACATTATTTTTCTATGAAAATTTCAAAAAAAATATTTGGAAGAGATTTTAAGTCTCATAATGAATAAAAATGATTTATCTCTCATATCAACCTCATTGGCATCTCTAGAAGAGCAATTTTCAAGTGCTCAGTATGGACATGAGAGAGAGTTATTATCTAAAACTTTGTCTATTTTTATGGGTCCTAGTAAGATTTACATTAGTGTAATTGGTTTGTCTATTTATGCTTCTTTTTTATGAACAATCGCTAAGAGTGATAACAGGTCACTATGTCCTATTCATATGAGAGGGGTCTATTCTTGTACCTATTTATCCACTTTAGAAATTGATGGAGAGGATTGGTTTTGAGAGATAATTTTAGAGCTCATGGATCTCCTTTTCATGGTGATTTCATCAAACAAATTTTCTCTTTGAGGTGATTTCATTTAGAATAAGAGTGTCTTGGTATACAAGCTATTCTAGTAAATTATGCTAAAAATATCTATTTTATCTTCATGGAGGACACTCTCAGAGGTTTATAATGATTCATTTTTCATTTAATATTCCTCGATTTCATGTAGTTCATGTTCTTTTATATGATATGTGTTTTTGGTCCATATTATTCAAGTATGCTTATTTTTGGGAAAATGGTCAAGGTTTACACAATCCAATAGAGTTTTGATTGATAATTTTGGCTCAAATTCTAGTGATACATCATTACATGAGGTTATGAGATGATATTTCATAATTTAAAGTGAATATAAGGGCTCAAATACACCTTCAATGAGAAGTCATGGGTGTTTACTTCATATTCAGGCCTATACAGATTGTAAGAGTAGTTTAAATATGCTCATTGCTCATGGAAAGAATTTATACATATCTTCATGCCTTCATATAGTCTTGATTACCATATTACCTTCATCAATATTATTTCTAATTGACTCAATGCTTTAAGACTCCTAAACAAGGCTTATGCATGGGTGGACTATGTATGTAGTCCATATAGACTTGAAGAGTTAGTTGAAAGGGATGAAATGATGTGTTTTATATGATTTCTATCCTTGTAAAAGTGATAATGAATGAATAGAGTGTGTATTGGTTGACAAGGTTTGAGAAAGCGAAGAAATCAAGAGATAGCTTTGTGTAGACTCAAACAATCAGTAGAGACTTACATGCCCTAGGCCTGTAGGTCTTATTTTGCACTTTGATCAATTAAAAAAAACAAAAATAAAAGTATTAAACATGAAGAACCTAAAATTTATTGCAATTATCACACAGGACACAAGCGTTAAAGAAGAAACTAGGTCACTTATAGGTGAAAGATGAGAATGAGTTAAGTGATAGTCTAAAAATCATTTATAGCATTTGTACAGACTATAGGATGAGTCACGATTAATAGGAGGAATTATCATAATGTATATAAGCTCTACAAAACCTTGAAGGAGTGTTATATAAAGTATGTGGTGGTTGTTAGTGTTAAGAAAGCTCAGAATTGAGGTAAAGTGGATTTGTAGCTTATATAGTCAAGAAAACCTATAGACCCTAGGCCTATAGGTCCTCTTTTAGGACCAAAAACAAGATTGAAACCAACTCAAGGGAGTATTCAACCTCATACCAACTCAAAGGAGTCTCAAACATGGAGGTTCAACCTCATTGCAGATAAATAGTGTTAAAGTTGCTTGAAGATATACTGAGTTACTTAGACAGTGAAGGTCAAAGATTGATTTGCAAATCAACCATTCTAATAGGCACCTACAGACCTTTTGAGATAAATTTTTAGTCAAGCCTAAAGGAATATTAGATTGTGTATGCATTGAATTGTTTGATCCCATTTGGGATCTATCCAGGATCATGAGCCAAAGTAGGATCAGTCTTGTAGAAGATGATCTCTTGAGACACCTAATATAGTCAACTGACCCTAAAGACATCTACAGGCCACATGCTATAGAATAATATCAGACCTAAGTAAAGGGTTAGAGGTGTTTTTTGGGATTTTAAACTTAATTGATCTCAAACTGAGTTCATGGACTATTGAAGAGATCAGGGGTATGAAGATGAGGTCCTAGAAAACAAATAATACAACCAAGGTGACCCTAAGAAAAGCACTTATAGGTTGCAAGATGATATTGGGTATTAATCCTAGTAAATAAGGAGGAAAAAGTATAATGAGAAATATTTTAAAACCTAAGGGAAAAATATCTCTCAAATAAACTTGGACAGTCAGGAGAAAGGTGAAGTTGAGTTCACAATCTAAATAACCACTTATAGTTTATACATATAGACAAATCTTCACCTAAAACCATGTAGGTGAAAGTACAAAGGTTAGGGTTTATATTTTGTTATGAGAATATATTTTAGGTTTATATGTATTTAATATTTGAAAGAGGTTCTTAGGCCATGTTAAAGGCCTTCTCAAGGTCCTGTCACACCTAATCTTGACCTACAACTAGCTTGGGCCTAATGAACAAGCTTAAAAGACTTAAACATGATAGCTTCAGTCAAGTCATAGAGGCTTATAAAATTGAAAATAATTTCAAGGATATTTCAATTAAAAATATCTCTTTTGGATGATAGAGTCAACCATGTATACCTATAGTCATCTTATAGGCTTAAGGCTTAACAGGAGCTTTAAGGTCACCAACACAAGAATGAGACTCATGGTTGAGAGTTTAGTTACTAAATCATTTATTTTTGGGTGGAATTGAATCTAAAGTCACAAGGAACGTTATTTCAAAGGAAAGAGTTTATCTTAAGTATCTATAGGAGCAATGAGCATAGCCACCTATAGCCACCCTATATGCACATACAATTAACTAAGAATGATGCAATCAGCTTGATGTCAAAAAGTATAAGGAAGTTGTAGTGTGATATAGGTTTTAAAAATAATTTAAACCTAAAAAAAGTTCAAGGATTAATAGGTATTATTATTGTGATGATTATGTTCTAAGTCCAAAAAAAATCAAGCAGACCCTACAATCACCTAAACACTTATAGGCTACAGTCTAGATAGTTGGTTTCAAGCCCAAGGAAAAATCTAGTAGAGTATGTTTGAGAATTTTTAAAACTAATTGAAACATAAAAAAAGTATAGGAACCAAGAGAGGATCGTTATAATGAAGGAGATATCTTGAAACTACTATACATAGTCAAAAAAGTAACCTATAGCTCTATATACTTAGGTAAGGGTTTTGCATGCTTGAATAATGAGTGAAGACTGTGAATATGTTTTAAATATGGTATTAGGATAGATAATAGGGTGTTTAAAATGAAATTTAAGATGGTATTTATAAAACTTTAATCATGTGAAACAAAAAAATATTCAATTTAAGAGCAAGGTCAGTAGGCCTAGTTGGCATAAAAACCCTCATTGCTGAAGAATAATGTTCTAGACCTGTTTAAGAGGTTAGTGTTGGTATAAATTCATTAAAATTAATTTAATAATATAAAACATATTTAATATATTAATTTTTAGGAAAAATGACTTGTGAGGTTTTTAAACCCAGATAACTTTCATAGGCTCTTTACACATAGGTAGACCCAACCAATCATGAGAGAATTTGGTGTGTTGAAGCCTCTATAGGCATGATCATGATTTAAGATTTGGTATAAGGGATTATCATGAGTTTAAAAATATGGTAATATTCATTTAAAAATAATACAAATAGGGAACATAACTAATGTTGTGTCTCAAACCTTGCCCACTCTTTGTCTAGGAGCAATATTGAGACCAAAGGGGTCTGTTTGGGGTATAGCACAAAGTAATCCTTTTAAAATTTATGAAGTGTCTTTTAGGTAATGAAAAATTATATAAATGGTCTCAATATACCTACAATTGGTAATAAAACTTAGGTTTTAGTCCAAGTTCCCTTGAGTGATATCAAGAAGGAGATGGGCTCTAAACCCCAAGAAGGAGATGGGCTCTAAAACCCAAATACCCTAACCAATGTACCATGAACATACATAGGAGTAAAAAGGACTAAAAAACCATGTATAATCATGGATATTTTTGTTTTTAATGTGTATTAACTCCCCTTAGTAGTAGAAATGACTTTTTATTAGACCTAAAAATCAAATTTAACCTCTCTTGAGCCTCAAGCATGCTAAGTAAGCCACCCAAGGAACAAATTTTCATTCTCGTATCATCTCTCACCCTTAACATGGGGAGATGATCCTTTTTGGATAACTAATGAGGTTATTCAATAATATTTTCCAACTAGAAGGAAAATATTTGGATGTTTTTTCTTTATGAACAATCCTTAAGACCCTAGATATATCTTAAATCCTTATAAATCCCTAATTGTGACCGGTCAAGGGAAATGAACCATAAATTCAAATCTAATGCCAAATTTTTATCCTAAAAAATCTTTTTTATTACTCCAACGAGGTTCTCCATATTTATTTTTATGTTGATGTCACTTGTACATATTGCCCCAAATACTTTGTTTTTCATGATTTTTGGAGTTTTTTAGGTGTTACGAGAAGGGAAAAACTTACCAATAATTATATGATGTCATTTAGTATTTTTCATATAAATTAAAGTCAAAAAAATTTCATAGGATATTTTGGAAGTGGTCAAACCAAGATTGTTTTTCAAGGTAGTCCCAAACAAGCTCAAAATAAGACTAGGAAACAAGGTGGTTTCTTGGTTTGCACACTTCCACAGGGTCTCAAGACGCTAAAATTGACATGGAGGTTTTTGAAAGTATGGTAAAATTTAATAAAATTCTTTTAGATAGTTTCACACATGTGGGATATTTCATTAGTAATATTTCTACTTTCTAAGTCAAGGAGGGCTAATTAGGCCTAATTTAGGAAAGAGAATGAGCTAGAAAGTACACTTACACTCAAAATATGATCATGAAATTTTGTGTGTAAATTTAAGGGGATATGGGGTATCTAAAAATATTCTCAATATTCCATAATTATCTATACATTCTTATAGACAAGGAGCTTTATCTATTTGGAGGGTTACATGGATTTGAGAAGAAAATCAAGGTTTTGGTGCAAAATCAAGTTTTTTTGAGTGATTAATGGATTAAAATGTCTTTTTATAGGTCTATTATGCTATTGAGAGACCATACATGGAAGAAATTTTCACTCTTGAATACAAACTCCACTTTTCCTTTCTATGCCATGTTGAAGATGGGTTTTCTAAGGGGTGAAAACACTAAATTGATGCATAAGAGGTTTTCAATAAGATTTTTAAATTTACTTATTACCTTTGACACTCTCAAGTTGGAAGAAGTCAATTAAAGTATGGAATAAGTTTTCAAAGTTGGAAAAGGTCTCAAAGACTCCAAAAAATCCTTCCTTCTTTCCAATGCCTAAGCTAGTTGAAGGAGTCAAACTTGTACTCAAAGAGCTCAAACAACCCAAGGACGATGTAAATACATAATTAATGGTATATATAAGGTTTCAAATGAAGACTTTATCAAGTCATGATGACCTAATCTCAAGGATCAAGACCTATTTTAAGGAAGACTCTTCTTAACCAAGGATATAGGGGTGTACAAGCAAAGATTTAGGAGGTTGTGTTGTTAAAATACCAAAAATGAATGCTCAAGACTCATTGAACCTTAAATATATGTATCAACATGAAGCTCTATGCCATATTTTCCAAAGGTATATGAAAAATAATTAAATAATACTACATAGCAATTTGGAGAAGAATTAAATAAGGGTTATATTTCCTAGTTTTGTGGCTTGTCTTTCTCTCTCTCCTCTCTCTCATTATCTCTATATGTAAGCCAAATTTTATAATTTGAAACAATATTTAACATAATTTTTGGTAATTCCATGCTCATAAAAACACTTGTACTTGACTATTTTGAATGAATAAGACTAAATTAATGCCTTCTCAAAGCTTGTGTTTAATATATGTTAATGGTTAGTTGATGAATGATAGTGATAGTACATTATTCCTCTCATCTTGTACTTTCCTTTTTATATATTTATAGGTGTTATCCTATCCTTATAGGTTTCATAGTGTACTCTAATCATCTTGTATGTTTGTCAAATGTGAGCTTTCCTTAGTGTCTTTGATAGACCTATTAATTACTTGTCTTAGATCATCCATCAAGATGAGTCTCCATGTGAAATATTGATTTTTGGAGGATTTAATTTGAGAATTTAAATTAGGTTTTTATTATTATTGAACCCTATTAGTGAATACTACACAAGTGGAGATCACATTTTGGTGTATCACCCTAATTAGATAGGTTTTCCTTTCATTTAAACTTCTTCTCTTTTCCCTTGTAAGCTGGTAATGTAGAGTAGAGATCCTAACTGATACATCAAGGAGAGATATCCCTTAAAATATAGAGATTCAATCCATCTAGTAGGTCACCCATAACCTAGGATTGTTTGCTTATTACTTTAGATTGTGAAAGCCTAAATGTACCTTCACAAGGGTGCAAGTCTAGTAGTCAACAATTATATCTAGAATTCACAAGGTTATTAGGATATATATAACAATGTAAGCATGTTTATGAAAAAAATATGAATATAATCAAAGTAAAATACTTATGGGAATGGCGCATAAGGTCCATCAAGGAACCCAAGGAGGAAGGGGAGATGTATGAGGCCCCTCATGGCATCAAAAACTAGATGTGAAAGAAACAAGAGATAAGTGTCATGGTCATGATGCATACATGAAAGCATACATATAAACATATGAGGTATACAAAGTATGCCAAAGGGACACAATACAATAGACATGGGCACATTTCACTAAGTTTAAGAAAAGTCATACATACAAGGATATGTTCAAATGTCCACATATGCATAGAGAAAGCAAGGTTGACTTAGATTGACATGAAAGGACTTGTTCAAATATCTGCATACACAATCAAGAAGAACACACAAGGATATGGGCACATGTCCAAAGCATACATACAATGAAAGGAATTGTCTTAGATCAATATAATAATGGCATATTGAAATTCCCTCAAGTAGATGTATAATTAAAAAGACACAATCAGATCTAAACTAGTAAATTTATAAATGAAAGTATGTATAATCATGTGGTATGAATCCATATAAGAGAAAATGTGTAAATAAGTTGAGTTTATAGTAGTAGGGGTTGAAAAAAAATAGTGTATTATAAGATGATCAATATCAAGATATTAACAATGCTAACTCTAAGATATGGAGTATAGAAAGATGTAACCTAAAAAATTGGAATCTATGTGTATAATACCCCCAATGGGTTGATATGTCAATGTTGAATATGTGTATATGTGTATGTGCTCTTAATGGGTGAGTAGTAGTAGATTTGTATTTGGGTGGAGGATTCAAGTCATATAATAATCTATGAACACTCAAAGGGAATAAGTGAAGCATGTATGTATGATAAAACTAACTACACTAATATAAATATCATATATAGAACTTGGAAAAAAAAAATGTAAACATGGAAATGCATACAATCTAAAAATGTACACACACACACACACACACACATATACATATATATATATATATATATATATATATATATATATATATATATATATATATACATACATATATACATATATATATATATACATATATAAATACATATATATATATACATATATAAATACATATATATATATATACACACACACACATATACATATACATATATATATGTATATATATATATATATATATATATATATATATAGAGAGAGAGAGAGAGAGAGAGAGAGAGAGAGAGTATAAGCTATATACAAGCAACATGAACATAAAACTATGTATAAGGAGTAGGATAAAAGAAAATATGTACAATTAATACTGGAATGAAAATGAAACTATGTATAGGTAAACTATAATACCACATATGAGGGACCTCCCTCCCTTACCATTTGAGACATTGGATAATGCAATTTCATAGTTATTAAGGATTTGAATTATAGTTCCCTCTTTGTCACTAATGAATGAATCCTCCTTAATGAATAAAGAAATATTATTTAAATTATAATTACACACCTTAAATATAAATTTACATATAATAAATTGATAATATTAAAAATTTAAATTAAATAAGTCTTAGGCTTTATAGAGAGCATATGATCCCTATCCCATAGGACTTATAGAAAACCTACTCTTTTAGGTCTTAACCTAGTTAATAGGCATTGACCTACTTGGTGGAGTATTTTTCAAGAAATATATTTTAAATTTTATTTATTTCAAGGAGTCAAATTTTATTTTAAGATAGGTAACTCTCCTCTTTTAGTGGGAAATAATAAAATAATAAGCAAATAAATAAAATTAAAATAAAATAATAAAATATTAAAAGCTTAACTCTTTACAACTTGGCCAAACCAACTTAGAGTTCTATAGTTTCATTCTCTTAGAAATTATTTGTCTCCATTGTTGTATTTGTTTGGAGCTTCACCTCTCTCTTGTCAAGTTCTTTCCTCCATGAATGATGCTACTACCAAGAGAGCCAACCAAGGAGTGAATAAGAAGGATAAAAATAAGAAAATGAAGATCAGTGTTTAACATGCAAGTGGTCTCTCCCTCATAAATTAGATTCTTTTTTTATAGATTAACAGATGAGTTAAATAATGAAGAATAGCTTCATCTTGTTTTAAATGAGGTTTATTTTTCTAGTTGTGTTGTCAAGTTTTTATTTAAAATGGTTGATGGTTTGATTGAGGATTTATGATAGTCTTTGGTTATTTTGTGTGTGTGTGTCTACATACATACATACATACATACATACATACATGCATACATATATATACATATTATATATATATATATATCTCTATATGGAAATATATACATTATATATATACTTTCATTATTAATTTCATTAAAAATAGGTATATATATATATATTTTTTATTCCAAAAAAGATATAATATATTAACTGATGTCTTTATTTATCTCTTATATATAAAAAATAATAATGGATGTGTGTGTGTGTGTGTGTGTGTGTGTGTAGACGCGCACACACACATAAAATAACCAAAGACTCTAAAAAATCCTCAGTCAAACCATGATCTATTTTAAAGAAAAACTTGACAATATATATATATATATATATATATATATATATATATATATTGTCAAGTTTTTCTTTAAAATAGATCATGGTTTGACTGAGGATTTTTTAGAGTCTTTGGTTATTTTATGTGTGTGTGCGCATCTACACACACACACACACACATATGGGAAGGGGGAAAGTGGAGAGGGGTGACTGAGCTAACCCCTACCCCCTCCCATTATTGGGAGGGAGGAAAGGCCAACCATCAGCCCTCCTCATGGCCATTACACCATGGCTACGACCGAGCCTTCAGCGCTGCTGTCGACCATGGCAATTTAGGCCTCTACTTGTTTTTAAAAGAAAAAAGTAAAAAATAAAAAAATAAAATAAAAGTTGTTTTATTAAGCTTTATATTACTATTATTTATTTTATAAATTAAAATATATAAAACATATGAATTTTTATATATATTTGTTTAATTATATATTCTATATATATATATATATATATGAGTGCAATTTAGATCTTATTTATATGGTTCTGATTAAAGTGAATTTATTATTAAATATATAATAAAAGTGTGGTATATATATAAATATGATTTTGGTTATTAAAAATACATGAGCATATACTTGAAGATATGTATTTACAAAAGAGGGTATAAGTAAAATATTTGCTCCAAAGGTATTCTGAGCAATCAACTTTATATATTTGTACATCTTCCAATTGCGAAAGAGGATGAAATTTTAGTGATGCTTAGTTGTCATTGGAAATGTAGATATATAAATATTGTAGAAACACAGTTGAAAGTACACAAGTAGTAATTCTCAAACTTACCACTATTTTGAATGGACTTGGGTATAAATATTAAATCACTTCTACTTAAGTAAAATCAAATATTTGATCGATTGATCCTTGATTTTCAAATTGAGAGGTTAGTAAGTGGAAAATGGTAAGATTAACTTATATTTTAATATTGATAGCACACTTTAAGGGAGTTTATAAAAATACCAGTTAAAATAATATATGGGTTGTCAGTTGTTTGCTTGGGCATAGTGTGATTATTTAGTAATTTTAATAGTAAGTTATTATTGATTGTTTTGATGCATAATAATAAGTAGTTATTATTAAGTGTAATAAAATATTTTTTATTTAATGATTGGTGTTGGGTATGGTTACCAATATGTCTTGTGTCATTAATGTTAAATGTAATGTTCTATTCTTCTTGTAGGGTTACTTTTAGATTTGTTATGAACATTTTTTATTAAATTGATTGATTCATTATTTAATTTGTTTATTAATTTGAGAAAATAAAAGTATTTAATGGATTAGGAGTCACTTGCTCAACGTTTTAGCTGACCCCTTCCTATCTATATTATAATGCAATAAAAAGGAGATCTAATTCACCTATTTATAAGATATAATGTATTTTTGTTATTATTGATGTTTGTAAATAACATTTTGGTTTAGTGTTAGATTTCTAGAGATTGTGAGGAAGTTTTTGTAACCCAGATTATATAGGGTGTAGGTACCTTTTAGTTGTAATGGATTATAATTTCATAGTAGATAGTGCTTATGTTAGCATGATTGGTTAGAGCATTAGTGTACTCTTGTAATACTTCTATTTTGATATCATTATAAAAATAAAGATCATCATGTTTCAACAAATGAGTTTTGTATTTATTGAAACTATGTTTTGGATTTGAATAGTTCTTAGAATTATTGTAAATTTTGATACACTATAAGAAGTCTTTGTTCAAACTTTACTCTAGATTATTGGTCTTTTGAGTCCCAAAACTGTAGGCCTAATATGGATGATTGGTAAGTGATAAAATCAAGTATTCAATTAGTGAAGTTAAATTGTTATATTTGTGGATTTATAATGATATATTATTGTGAATCATGTTATTGTAACAAAAAGAATGTAACTTTGACAAATAAAATTGGAAGAACCATAGGCGTATACATCTAGATTTATCATACACTCAATATAAGTAATATAACAGCATGATGTAAATAATTATACAAGGATTTATATTAATCACTTAATAATAACATTAATTCATTATAATTGAAAATATAATAATTAAATTAAGCTAATTAAGTGAAAAATTAGTTTAAGTTAGCTAGGATCTAACCTAGATAAACAATTATACTAGTTTATTGGCATAAACAAAAGGTTAAAATCTTTACCTCTCTCCTAATATAATATGATTAATTTAAGTATATAATTTTAAATCATATTTTTTTTCTTATAATAAACCATTTATAAGGTTAACTAACAAAATTAATCACTTAATGATTTATTTTAGTTTCTAAAACCCCTTCAACAACACCCTACCAAAAGAAGCTAGAGTGGTAGTATCTCATATTTGAGGGTTTATATAATTTCATATTATTTTTAAATTAACATATTCAAATTGAAGTAACCAAAAATTAATCATTTAATATTTTTAATAACTCTTTTATAAATTAAATTTATTCAATTTTTTTTGTTATTCTGATTTTAGTCTGTGAAGTCACTTGAGAAATGGGCTCAAATTAATAAGAGAACAGGAGATTTTATAAAAATAATTTTTTAAGGATATATATTTATATAAAAATAATTATTATACTCAATCATAAATTTTATACCTCTTTCCATTACTTTTTGGTGGGTCCAACTTCGGTGACAATTGGCATTTTTTTGCAACTGGTTTTCTTTTTCAGCCTGCTAATTCATTTCAAATTTGAATTACCAAAAATAGATATAAGAATATTTAGGTGAAACTAGAGGCTGGTAATGATTAATTTTAATTTTAATTTATACATTAAATTTTATTTATAAATTTTGGATTTTTTTACTATTTTTAGTGAATCATTTTCGAACCCATTTTATTCAAGAAATTGCTTAGCAGAATAGTTTTCTACGTTAAAACCCTTTTGGAATACCAAGTTATTTTAACATGTAAATTACTAGAGATTATTTTTTTAAGTTCCTAGTTGTATCCTATATATAACATAATATAATATAACTCATAAAAATACTTTTCACCTTGTGGGCATATTTTATCCATCACCATTTGTTAGGCGATTTAATGAAATGGTAACTTGATTGTGAGGTGAGTTAGCCAAGTCTAGATGCACCATGGTTGGGTAATTCCACTTTGACATGAATGTTTAACCTTAAATATTGATCCAATGGATGGTACATTTATTTTATTTGATATTGGGCTATGAAGATGCTAGAAAACTATACATTATGACTCTAGATGTCATATTAACCTTTAAACCACCCCTTAGTCCCATTTGGGTTAGATTATTTACCAATGCTCCTAGAGAATTAACCACCAGTCATTAGTGGATTAGCCAATTTTGAATACATCCCCTTAACCACTGGTATTAAACCCTCAACTATTGATGGTTGACCAGACCATTGATGATTACTTAAACTCTTGCATGATTGAAGGAGTCAACCACAACTCGATTGTAACTCATTCATTGATTACCATACGTCTAATTTTAGTCTATTGTTCACATGATCAATGCATGTTATACTATCTGATAAACTATTTGTTAAACTCTTTATTTCAACCTTATTTTGCTCTATATTAAGAGATGGAGAGGAGGTTGAATGGGAGAGGTAGGTGCAAGAGATTCTAACTCCCAAGAGAATCCAAAAGCTTCTTAGTGAACCAGGAACTAGGTCAGATACTTAGGGTGATTCTACAACTCACTATATTGAGCCAAGGTACCATTACTCTGCTAACATTTCTCTAAGATCCATAACAACTTTCAACCAATCTTAGCATTCCCCAGACTAGCAACACCTAAAAGCTAAGTATATGTGTTTTTTATCAAGATTTAGTAATTAGCCTTATTCATTTTAGTGTTTGGATCATTCCCATTCTCTGCACTTCATTTCCTATACTGGAGTTTTACAACTCTAGACACTTCATGTCCTACCCAAAATCACCCATAACCTATTCCAATAACCCAAACACCCAACTCCCAAACTAGATGCCTACGAGCATGAATTTCTATCTCACAACCAAAATTCAACCCCAAAACCACTCTCAAAACCTCTCTACAACTCTCCCCAATAGACTTATTTTCACAAACCAAATTCTACAATAACTACCAATGGTATTACATAACCATCAACAGTCTTACCTAACCAATGACGATTAATAACTATTGATGGTCACCTAACTGCCGATGGTCATACCCAACCACCGATGGCTATTGTGTGTCATTTTACAATAACAAGCTAATTTGACCCATTTCCTATGCCCAAATATCATTTTATGATCTTCTATTTTATCATAGAGTTTTAACTTATTTTTGTTTGAGTAATTTAGCATTATTATTCAATCATTTATTGATATTTTTAGTCAAAATCACTTATCTCTCTTTTAGTATTTTTTGTATTTGATTTTAGTACCTTTTGTTATTTCATGCAAGCATCTATTTTTTATTTATTATAACTTAAGTGTTTTAAAATTATGGATTGACAACCTCCAATGAAGCTTGTGCTTCTTGGATCTAGCTCATGCTAGACACTCCACCCTACTATCTCATTAATCCATAATTTTCTAGATTAATTTCTTATCTATAGGTCATCCTCCCAAGCCAAAGGGGAGTATTTAAAATTGTTTGGATCATGGAATGCAAAATAAATCTAGGTTATACTAACCTCACCCTTATTTCAAGTTTTACTCTTTCTAAACAAAAAATAAAATGAAATTTTAGTGAAACATTCTGGCATGTCTAGTGGGACCCTTAAGCTTTTTCTTAGTTTGTAGTTATAAGGCATTTAGTTGTATTAGAGAAGATTAATTCATTGCATTATTTTTTCAAAATTAATCATTTCTCATTTCCTTTCTTCCTTTCCAAAATGTAAGTTCTATTTCCTTTTTCTTTCTTAGAAAAAATTAAAAATTGTCATTTTTGCTTTCATTTCTAAAAATCAAAAGTACTCATTCTAGGCCTAGGATTTGCATCATTATATCACATTTAGGTGTATCTTAGTTATTTTGTATTCATTGAAAAGACAAAAAAAAAAAGATTAAAATTAACTTTACATCCATTATTTGCTTGTATTAATTATCTCACATAGCTTAATTTAATCAAGTAAATTAATCATAGTCTCACTTCTTATCACACACATAATACCAAACCACACATTTAAAAAAACATAAAAAACATTGACATAAGTCCTGACTAGGATTTCATCACCTATTGATCACCTTTCCTCATCTATCCTACTTATATTTCACCACCAAAGGGAGAACCAATTTAGTACAGTGGCTAAGTATAATCTTTAGCAACTTGGTATATTAAGGCTAAGCACCCAACACCCTTATCATTGTGCTGTGTGAAGTGAGGGTGTATTCCCCAATATCAAGCCACGTATCAAGTTCTACTACAAATATTGAGAGCCTTTAACTACTTAAAACCATCCTTAGACATCTTCTTCTAGTACCTTCTCTATAATCCTAAGTTGGTTTCCATAACTTCTTTAAAATTGAGGCATAAGCCTAAAGAGAGATAAAAGGTATCTCAAGATTTTAACATAATTTAGTGTATGCTTTATTATTTGAGATATTTTTATTTTGATTGATTCTCTTTTGAGTTTGTGAGATCACTTTTTCCTTTCTTTCCTCCTTTGCATGGTGTTGAAAAGACAACATCTAAGAAACCAATCAAATCAAGATCCACCTCCCAACCACCCACCTTCCTCTTCTTCTTCATCCATGAAGCACATCTTGGATCCCCATCCTTATATAAATCCTATTACCCTTTGCACAGTTACCCAAGGTGATACAAACTTCACCACCTTTTTGGATAAAAACCCCATAGCCTTCTAACACTAAATTAATATTGTGTCTTATCGTACCCCCACTTCCGTTCCATTTATTGATCCACCCTATGGTATGTCATCCCATATTATGGGTAGCACCTCCAATTTTCACCATTTCCACCCAACATTTAGTCACCCAAGCATCTTATTATATGAACAATCCCTCTAATACCACCATCCAAGACTAGCCCATCCAGCCAACCAACACACAAATGCCTTCCACCCCAACCAATAATTCTTCTAGTATAAGATCAACCCAACCTTTGGTCACCTATACTCCACCTACTATTGGAGTACCCTCTAATAGTATTATCACCCTTCCTCTTATTATCTCCAACCCACCAACCTCCACTCCATTCTAAAGTTTGGTGGTTTCCATACCTTCTACCCTTCCACCCATTAGTACCAAGGTTAGCACCCATCCTCAACCTATCAACCCAACCATACCTCTAACCCAACCTATGTCAATTCCTCAACAAGTTCCCATTACACTCAACCCAAGCTATGTTCCTAACCCACAAGGGTATATGGATCCACCTTCTACCCAACCTCCTATATCGACTTACCCATATATGGCATCTTTCCAACCATCCATGTATACATAATAATATGTGGCATCCTCTCAAGCTTACACTAGCTACCCTTACATTGCACATACCCAACCCTAAAATAAATTTCCATACAATATAGGAGTACACAACCACAAATCAATCTAGTGTTAAGCACGGGATATACTAAGGGGGGTGAATCAGTGTATCATATATCTTATAAATATTTCCCTTAACCAAATTCCACTTAATCAAACATTCAAGATATGCAATAAAACTCAAACAATAAACACCACACAAGATAGAGAGAGACACTAGATATAACGTGAAAACCCAATGTGGGGAAAACCATGGAGAACAATCTCAAGTATATGAATGAGCACCAACCCAAATAATATTCGCAAGCACCAACTTGTAAGAGTACCAACCCCTTTGCTGAGCACCAACCCAACAACTATTTGTGAACACCAACCCATAGGAGCACTAACCCCTTTATCGAGCACCAACCCAGCAACAATTTGTGAGCACCAACCCACAGGAGCACCAACCCCTTTGTGTATACCACACATCTATCTCTCAATGTTGCTATCTCAACAAATGATAGTTCAATACAACATCTCTTTCCTCTCTCTCACCTTTGCTCTTCTAAGCTAGATATAACAAATACAAATCATATTCATCTCTCACAATTGCTCTTCTAAACTAGATATTACAATATCAAATCAACCTCTATCTCTCATATTAAAAATGGCAACTCAAGCCTTTATTTATATCTTTCCAAATGACCTTTGGCCTTCCCCCTTTGTGACCCTTCAATCCTCATGGAAAATGGCACCAAACTTGTATGACCCTTCATATCCTTGCCTTTGAAAAGTCATGTGGTGACCCTTCATGATCAAAAACGTCCTTCCCTCTTTTGTCATTATCTTTGGTGACTTTTCATATTCCTCAAAGTGTCCCTTCATGAGAAATTGTTCCCTTCCTCTTTTGTCTTCACTTGGTGACTCTTGGAATTCCCCAAGATGACTCTTCATGGGAAAATGCATCCCATGCTTCTTTTGTCTTTACCCTTTGGCTCTTTGACTTCTCCATGGGCCCTTCTTTTTATCTCATATACAACCAAAAATATATTTGTTAATATTAAATAAATATTAACTCACATTAGCCAAGATAT
The DNA here is from genome assembly GCA_037957365.1 of Torreya grandis. Lineage (NCBI taxonomy): Eukaryota > Viridiplantae > Streptophyta > Pinopsida > Cupressales > Taxaceae > Torreya > Torreya grandis. Next base: position 485,509 of record JARHVA010002999.1, on the reverse strand, counting down.
ATCTATTACAAATAATATTAAATGCAATGGGGCCTTTATCACCAATAATGCTAGACCTTTGACATCAATGACAATATTTCCAACAATATCCCCCTTTGTCATGGATGGCAACTTCAATCCTAAAATTGCCACATCCTGTCACTTACACATACTGTCATCTGAAAACATATAGTAACTCCCCCTTACTATAGTAACATGTACCTATTCCCTGTACTTATTTATGCACCTATACTTGTACCTATTATCCTCCCCCTTTGACATCAATGGCAACGGGCCTACTTGGAGCTAACACTTAGCTCCCCCTCAACTGATGTTGAACATCAATGGTAGGAAGTAATAGAAATTACTTCCAACTCCTCTCATAGATCTTTGAATGTGTCCTTTGATCATGCCTTTGAGAAGATATCTAACAATATATATATTGTTCCCTGTCCTTTGAGCATCTAAAATCAACTCATTTGAATCTTTTCTTCTAATCTCACAACCTTTAGCATGAAACTTTAATGTGTATCCTTGATCACATATTTGACTAACACTCAATAGATTATGCTTAAGACATTTTACATACAAAACATTCTTAGTCTTAGTTCTACCATAATCCAAACTCAAAGTACCTTTTTCGACTATCCTGGCGGTGGTTTTATCTCCAAATCTCACTGTAACACCATTGATCTTCTTTAGTGTAATGAACTTACTTTTATATCCTGTCATATGCCTTGAACATCCACTATCAATTAACCATGGTTGATCTTTACCTCTTATATGCAGGGTTGTCTGAACCATCATAGAATCTTCAAGTTGTTTCTTTTGCCATGAACATGTTTGTACCTTCTTCTTGATGAATGGAGCTTTGAAACTCTGATCCTTCTTTGACTGAATCAAACACACTTCTACAATACTGAGCTATGTGTTCAAAGTTGTTGCACTTATAGCATACTATGGTCTCTCCATCAAAGCTTGATAGAGGAGCAAAAGAGTTGTGGCTTCTGCTTGACTCTACTTGACTTTCCTTCTCCTTATTTCTGAAATTGTTAGCTCTTTTTCTATATTCTAATTTCTTGTGACCATATCCATTACAATAAAAACAATAGCCATAAAAATAAGACCTGTCTGTATATCTTTGACCTGATTGTCTTTTATAGCTTTATTCTCTCTAGCCTTCTCTATTTGAAATGTCCTCTGTATTTTTCACTTCTCCCCTTTTTGTTTCCTCTTTTGTAAGAGCTTCAACATAGCTCTTTTTCTTTTCAAAACTTATCCCTTTCTTATCTAAATTTTCTTTTTGACTTTCCAATAGCTTATTCAGCATGTTAGTGCTATCCTCAAATTTTGAATCACTAACTACTTTATCATTGACTGCTTTCTCAATATCTTCTTTTAAATAGGAAATTTCAATAACATACATTTGACATTATTTTCTTGTTATTTCCAACTATGCTATGAGATCTTATTCATTCTTCTTGGCTTCTTTAAAGTGTGCTTGTATATCTTCAATCATTTCCTTTGACTCTTGTTCATTTTTCTTGATCTAGTGCTTTAATCTGTGATTCTTCTTTTGAACAGCTTCTAACTCTTCAAGGGCACAAATGAGTTCTCCTTCCATATTCACTTCAGCTTCCTCCTCTTCTTCTTCTTGATCATCTTCATGTATGGCCATGAATAGAATCTCTTCTTCTTCTGAATTATTGACTCCACTATCTTTGACTGAGTTAGGATCCTTATAATACAAGCTCTTCTTCTCAAATCCCTTCTTAGATTTGTCTTTGAAATTATTCTTGTATGTAGGATTTTCTTCTTCATCATCATTACCCTTATTTGGGCATCTAGTTGAAAAATGTCCAATCTTTCCACAATTAAAACATTTAAAAGGTAATTTTCCTTGATATTTACATGTTTCTCTTTTCGGCTTGTGATTGAAAAGTGTTCCATTGTCATCTTCATCATCACTATAACCATCACTTGATTCTTGAATCTTAGATTTCTCTTTCTTTGATGTCTTGATAGCTACTTCTCTCTTTGAAGGTTTATCTTGTTCTTTCTACATCTCATATGCTGTGAGAATACCATGAAGCTCATCCATCTTTAGCTTGGGTAAATTCTTCATCTCCTCGATTGCTGAAACCTTTGCATCATATCTCATTGGTAGAGATCTCAAAACCTTTTGTACCACTGTTGACTCTTCCAATGTTTCTCCAAGACCTTGAATCTAATTTATGATCTGATCAACTTGCAAGAGATAACTTGCTATATCTTCTTCTTCTTCCATCTTCAAACTTTCAAAATGCCTTCTAAAAGTCTGAATCTTAGCTTGCTGAACCTTTCCATCACTTTTGTAAATATTCTCAAGTTTTACCCAAGTTTCATGAGCAGATTTACATTGCATAAATTTAACAAATTTAGATTCACATAAACCACATAAAATAACATTTAAATCTTTAGCATTACATTCACTTGCCTTCTTTTTTGCTATAGTAATTGTAGATGTCTGTGGCTCTTCATATTCCTCCACCACTACTTTCCATATGTCAAATCCAAGGTCCATTAAATAAACCTTCATTCTCATGCTCTAAAAAACATAATTTTTCCCATCAAACAAAGGTGCCTTATTTGTAGAAAATCCTTCTTGTGGCCCAGACATCTTGCTTTATCGATCTACCTTCAAGTTGTAAAACTTTTCAAAAAGGAACCTGCTCTGATACTAATTGTTAAGCATGGGATATACTGAGAGGGGGGTGAATCAGTATATCATATATCTTATAAATCTTTCCCTTAACCAAATTCCACTTAATCAAACATTCAAGATATACAATAAAATTCAAACAATAAACACCACACAAGATAGAGAGAGACACCAGATATAATGTGGAAACCCAATGTGGGGAAAACCATGGAGAAGAATCTCAAGTATATGAATGACCACCAACCCAAATAATATTTGCAAGCACCAACTTACAGGAGTACCAACCCATTTGCTGAGCACCAACCCAAATAATATTTGCAAGCACCAACTTGCAGGAGTACCAACCCCTTTGTTGAGCACCAACCCAATAACTATTTGTGAGCACCAACCCACAAGAGCACCAACCCCTTTGCTAAGCACCAACCCACATGAGCACCAACCCCTTTGTGTATACCACACACCTATCTCTCAATGTTGCTATCTCAACAAATGATAGTTCAATACAACATCTCTTTCCTCTCTCTCACCTTTTCTCTTCTAAGCTAGATATAACAAATACAAATCATATTCATCTCTCACAATTGCTCTTCTAAGCTAGATATTACAATATCAAATCAACCTCTATCTCTCATATTACAAATGGATACTCAAGCCTTTATTTATATCTTTCCAAATGACCTTTGGCCTTCCCCCTTTGTGACCCTTCAATCCTCATGGAAAATGGCACCAAACTTGTATGACCCTTCATATCCTTGCCTTTGAAAAGTCATGTGGTGACCCTTCATGATAAAAAATGTCCTTCCCTCTTTTTTCCTTATCTTTGGTGACTTTTCGTATTCCCCAAAGTGTCCCTTCATGAGAAATTGTGCCCTTCCTCTTTTGTCTTCACTTGGTGACTCTTGGGATTCCCCAAGATGACTCTTCATGGGAAAATGTGTCCCATCTTTCTTTTGCCTTTACCCCATGGCTCTTTGACTTCTCCATGAGCCCTTCTTTTTGTCTCATATGCAACCAAAAATATATTTGTTAATATTAAATAAATATTAACTCACATTAGCCAATATATATATATATCTATTAAAAATAACATTAAATACAATGGGGCCTTTATCACCAATAATGCTAGACCTTTGACATCAATGACAATATTTCCAACATCTATTTAATATGTTAATGGACAAGATGACCAATTTAAAGCCATCTATTTCCAATTCTCATAACTTTTTATTATATGATCAATTGCAATGAACCAATTCATCCATCTATCATAATCCAACCTTATCCTCCTCAATGGTAACTTATAAAATTTTCAAAATTTTAGAGTAAGAAAGACCCTCAACAACACTTAGAGCATTTAGACACTCTTTCTATTTTATTAAATATGATGATACTCTCCTTTGTATATTTCCTATAACCCTATCCGGTTTGACATTATATTGGTATAGTGTTATTACTAATCACTCCCTCTTTTCTTTTTCCCAATTAACTCAAACCTTCTTAGACCATTTTTCCATTAATATATCTACAAAGTCTCCAACACTGACCTCTACTCCACTTAGAAATTTTAAGATAAGTCTATTATTGATTTCATAGCCTATTGGAGAGGTTTGATAAACTAACTCTCTTTCTCTTTGCCCTAACTTGAGCTGATTGAAATTTTCTCTTGGGCTTGTGATAAACATATTTCCTCCACTTTATAGGTTTAGAATTTCAAGACCTTTGATGAGGTTTTCACCATGACACAAAAATTATAGATTAGAGCCATTGATAAAGGGAAGTTAAAATTGAGAAATAAGAACTTTAGTTTCAACTAAAATGAAAAATCCTTCTTTAAAACCACCAGCCACTCCAACACTAAAACTAAAACCAAGGGAACTACAAATGTAGTTTCCTTAAAACTACCCCTCTCCTAGTTGTTAGCCAACCTAACTCTTTTGATTCGTTCAACTAGAATACCTGAAACCAAAACCATAATATTTAAAAGAAATATAATCTATGAGGGGAGTCATATGACTCAGTATTGGAAAAGTTGTTAAAAGTAAATATCATATAACTTTTTCTAAATAAACCCCCATAACAATTTGATTCCTCTCATCCTATACCCAATTGCTATAAATAGAATAGATTGTGTGGTTACCACCATGTCATTAGGCATGATTTTAGTAGATGCAATACTTTAAAAATAATTTTCCAAGGGTTTATTGATAAAGGGGAACTCATGTTGGATAACCCCAATGTACCCCCAAATCAATCACTTAATATTTTTAGGCAACCATTCCTCAACCATGCCCCTTCTATGAACAATAAAAATAATAAAGAAAAATCTTATCACCAATATAAGATCCATATTGTTAATGTGGTTCTTATTGATCTCATTATTAAGTAAACCATTTCACAAACCACTTCTTCTTCCCCTCCACTTATTGAGGTAGTGGAGTCACCTTCTATGCCTTTAGAAACCAAAATAAAAGAAGTGACTATTCCCCTTTCTCCACTTATTGAGGTAGTGGAGTCACCTTTTATTCCTTTAGAAACCAAAATAAAGGAAGTGACTATTCCCATTTCTCCACTTATTGAGGTATTGGAACTACCAACCTCTCATTTGGAAGACATATGAAAGGAGGCAACCATTACCACTATACCTTTCTCCTCCATCATAGAAAAATCCACTCTTCCTTTGGAAAACATTCCTAAGGAAGAGGTCACCTTACCTACCCCTCCCATGGAGGAATAACCTTCAAAAAACTTAGATCCTTTGATTGATCAAAAAGATAAGGCAAACACTCCCCTCTCTCAACCTAATCCTTTGAGTCCAATACCAAAGGAACCAAACCCATCTATAAGCCTTTCTCTAGATTGGTTCAAAACTTGGAGTTCCTATCCCAACCCAATATAGATTGGGCCACATTTTGGCACCATCTTGGGCTTCCTTATCCAACCAAGCAAGAACCCTGAACCGTACCATTATAAACCAACCTTCCACTTCCACTAGTGAACCCACCATCATCCCAACCAAACCAATTCCACTCAAAGTAACCCAAGCACCTTCTACCATCACAATAAAGCCCATAAAAAACCTAGGATCCCTACTCAGATCCTTACTCACCATAAATTAAATTTAGATTTAACACCATATATCCCACCAAAGAAACCCCAAGTTAAGCCAACTAAGAAATTAGAGCCACCTAGGATCCCAAAAACCAAAACCTTGCCACCCATTTCCACCTTGCCTTCCATTTTAGGACTACATCCTTCTTTCATCCTAGGACATCATCCTTCCATTAAGAAAACAAGTCTCCCAAAGACAACCCAAACCCAACCTCCTCTTTTAGCTACACCTCTACCTATTCTTTCCATCCCTTCTACCTCCAAACCATCCACAACCAAGCCTTCTATTTCTAACCCTTCTATTTCAAAACCATCCACTACTAGGCCTTTTATTTATAAACCTTCTACCTCCAAACCATCCAATACCAAACCTTATACTTTTAACCCTTATATTTTCAAACCACCCACTACCAATCCTTTAATTTCTAAACCTTCTACCTCCAAACCATATACCTCTAAGACATTAACTTTCAAACCATCTACCTCCAAGCCATTAAATTCCAAGCTTCCACTCACCAAGAATATTCCACCACCAAAAACTCTTATTGTGAAGCTTACTCCTAAGAAGGATTCCACCCCAAAATTCAAATCCAAAACTTTAACACCATTACCACCTTTGCTTGAGTCTTACTCAACCATCTTGAAAATATTATTACAAGACTCTTTCTTGATTTTGCCTCCTATCAAACCATTTGACCCCCATATTCCTAAGCCATCCTGATTTAATGAAAATCTAATTTTATCATACCAGAGAACACTAAGACATGATACAAATAATTTAAAATCTCTCCAAGTCATAGTCTACCAACTATGTGACGAGGATGACTTATTGTCAGAAGAGCCTCCTATGATCCCATTGCTAATCTAAAAACCACAAACAACCCCCCCAAACCTAACTACACCCACACTCTCATCTAAGAGGGAAGAGGAATCGAAGCAAACTATTAGCCAAACTCTTTCTAAAATCCATACCATACATGTGGTCGCATGATCACAAGCCCAACAAAAGGATAAAGGAAAGACAAAGGTGTCCATTCCATGGACATACCTTTACTCCACCACCTAATCACCCAACCAAACCCAAACACCTTTACCTTCACCCAAACCCAAGGTGTCCATCTTGGGTGCCTCCTAATCCAACTCTTCTGAGTCAATCCAAAGAGTAGTTATAAATAAACTTCACCAAACACTGGTGAAGATGAGTTTATATGAACTAATCAATACCTCACCCCATCATTACCAGGTGATGAGAGAGGCTTTACAATCTATAAAGGTTCAAACAAAAGATCCATAACCTCTAGTAACCTTTGTTAAATATCTTCAGTTTTCTACCCTTATTACCTTTAAGGATTCAAAAATACCCTTCATTCATCCCCATGATCTAAATCCTCCCCTCTTCATTACTGCATACATCAACCATACCCATATCAAGAAGAGTATGATTAATTGAGGGGATATCATCAACATTATCTCCTCCCATACTTATGACTATCTAAAATTACCAGAGAACATTATATCAAAAATCATAGCGGTGCTTCATTCCTTTAATGACACTATAGCAATAACTCTAGGAATTGTCATCCTCATAGAGTTCTTCTATGTAGTAGAAGTCAAGTTCTATTATAATGTTTTACTTGGATTCCCTTAGATCCATTCCATGAATTATGTGCCATCTACCCTACATTTATGCATCAAGTTTGAGCATGAAGGTCAATTAGTTAACATACAAGCTGACCCAAGAAATTTTACATCATGCAACATGATGTACTGGCCAAATGATGTTCTCCTTATTCTATCAACCAAACCTTCACCAACTAAAGATGACTCCACCTCTTCCAACAACCAAGACTCAAGTAGTTCATCTATTCCTTCTACCCAAATCCATATGAAAGACCCCTTATAATCAACATTCTAATGTCTTTCACTTGGGGGGTATCACCTTTTGACCTTGGACACCTTCCCTACTCCCTAAGAGTATGGGAACCTTGACCAAAATCCTAGTTACAATTCTAACATCAAAACCATTATCCCTTTTGAGCCTCCCAATCTCCAAACTAATCTTATCTATGGGGGACTTGATCAACTACTTTCCACCTCCTCTACCTCCTCTTCTAATCAACCATTCACCTTTGATTTCTCCTATCTAGATAAACTAGAGTTCACCTAGACATACCTCTATAGGTGTGCTTGGAAGGGATTCCATCTAGGAAAGTATGAACATGGAACACATGAGTTGTTTCCATGTAAACCCAAAATCCTTGTGAGAGATTTGGTCTTGGATTCATTTTGCCTAAAGAGCCAACCAACTCACCTCTTATTACCATCATAGATGAGGAAGTTCCATCCTCACCAACCACTTCACCCTCAAAATATGAGGATATTAAAACCATTCCCCCTAACTTCTTTTTTCATCAACATGATTAACTTGGGACCCTTGACTTATCGAAAGGATGGGGAGACTGTAACCATTCCTCTGATTCATCCTAAGATGGTAGAATATGACTCTCTTGTCATTAATACAATTTAGTATCAAGATGATGATTCTCTTCTCACCTATTTTGGTTTAGAAGATTCATCTATCCACAAATATCTCCCTCTAAATAATTTGACCATGTTGAATGAATCCACCATGGATGTCAACTTGGGTACTTAGGATAACCCACACATTATCAAAGTAAAACAATCACTAAATTCCTTAAAGTGTTAGGATTTTCCCTCCTTACTAGAAGACCATAACATAACATTTACTTGGTATTATAACAAAATTCTAAGAATTGACCCTTCCATCATTACCCATAATATCATTACTATTTAGGATGCCAAACCTGTTAAGCATAACCTTCATTAGATGCACCCTCACATATCCCTTCTTGTCAAATAAGAGTTTTAACACCTCTTAACCATTAGTTTCATCCAACCCATTGATTATACCCAAGGGGTCTTGAATGACATCCCTATCACCAAAGCAATAGGGGGCCTTCACATTTGTGTGGACTTTCATGATCTAAACCTTGCTTATCCAAGGATAACTTCCCTTTATCAAGCATCGAATAACTTGTAATTCTTATAGGGAGCCATGAGATGCTATCTCTTATGAATGGTTCCTCAAGTTATAAAAAATATATTTATTTCCCCTAAAGATCAACATAAAACTACCTTTATTAGCCCTTGGGGGAATTTTTGCTATAGGGTCATGCTTTTTGGTTTGAACAAAACTAGTGTAATTTACCAACGTGTTATGACCTACATCTTCCATGAGCTTATTCACAAAACCATAGAGGGTTATGTAGATGACCTTATTAGTAAATCTAAATGTCATAAAGATCATTTAGTAGCTATCAAGGTTTTCTTAAAATGACTCATCCATTACCATGTCCACCTTAACCCCAAGAAGTGTATCTTTGGGGTCTAATCAGGAAAGCTTCTAGGATTTATCATCTCTCTTTGAGGAATTAAAGTTGATCCTAAGAAAATAAAAGTGATCCTTGACATGCCTCCTCTAAAACCTCAAGAAACTCTATAGTTTGTAGGGGAATCTCTAATCTATTCATTGCTTCATCTCTCAACTATCTAATAGATGCCAACCTTTCCATCACCTTGTTAAGAAAGATATATCTTTTAAGTGGAATAAAGACTATCAAAAGGCATTTGATTCACTTAAAGAGTACCTTCTTTTTACACCTATTCTTGTTCTTCCCAAAGAGGATCAACTCAACCTTTCTAATTTTATATTTTCACCACCAACCACTCCTTAGGGGTAATGCTTGTGCATCATGATGACAATCATAAAGAGCAAGCCATTTACTAAATAAGTCAAACACTTATAGAGTATAAAACTTGATACACCCATACCAAAAACTTTTACCTCACCTTGGTTCTCATAGCTTCTAAACTCCACCATTATCTTCTCAATCACAAGACCTATGTCATAACAAACACTGACCCACTCAAGTATATGCACTCTAAGCCATACCAAAACCAATGTGTGGCTAAATGGCTCATTTTTTTTAGCTAAGTTTGATCTTGAGTTCCTCTAGAAAAATATAATTAAAGGGAAATTAATCACTGACCAATTGCATGAATCACCTTTAGTGTACAACCAACCTTTTCCTCTTGAGTTTCTAAATAAGTCCATCGTGACTCTTTCTCAAGAGGACATAACCTATCAAATGACCATGTTCTTCGATCAATAAAAGTGCCAATTGGGGTGGGGATGTTGGTATCATTATTATCCCCCTTGATGGTGAATCCTTTCCTTTATCTTTCAAGCTTGATTTTGATTATACCAATAACATGGTTAAGTATGAAGCCCTAATGATAGGTCTTCAAGCTACTTTAGCCTTAGGAGTCAAGACTATCATTATTTTTGTTGACTCTCAACTCATGGTCAATGAAATAAATGGTTTTTATCAATGTAAAAATGATGTCTTGTAATAGTATAAATAACTATTCTATGTAGTCTTAACATCATTTGAACATTACCTTATCCAAGCCACTCCATGATCTGTGAACAAGTTCATGGATACAATGGATTCTTTCACTTACTAGATCTCATCTACATCTTTCAACTCCAAGATATTTATTACTATCCATCATTTTACCAAGACTTATTATACCAAATCAGACCTTCTTTCCATTTGTAGTGTGGAAGAGGCCCCATCTAATATTTGGTATAAGTAGATATTTGACTATCTCAACCTAATCATCATTCCCTCCAATACTTCTAGGATGGTCAAAGAGAATTTATACAAAGTACCTCTCATTTTATCATACTAGGATAAATAAATTACAAGCAAGGATTTGATGGTCTCATTTTCCATTGCCTACATAGTCATGAAATTTCTCATGCTATCAAGAAAAACATGATAGGATTTGTGGGGGACACTTTAGTGGCCTCACTATCGCTAAATGTGTCATTTGCATTGGCTACTATTAGCCCACCCTCAACTAGGACTAGTGTGAATATGTGAATAAGTGTGTTAAATGTCAACAACACACCAATTTACATCATGCACCTAGACATAGTCTCCAAGTATCCAAGGATTTATAACCCTTATTATAATAGGGACTAGATCTTATTGGTGAAATTAACCCCCATTCTTCACAACAACATCATTTTATCATCACTACAATAGAATATTTCACCAAATGGGTGGAGGCTATTCTTCTCATCTCAACCAACATTGAAAAGATCATTGACTTTATTAACCATAACATTATTTTCCATTTTGGTGTTCCTCATATATTATCACTGATAATGGTAAATATTTTAAGAATAAAAGGGTCCAGGGTCTTTGTGATGTGTTTGATATCAAGTTAAGTTTCTCATCACCCTATTATCCACAAGTTAATGGATAGGCTAAAGATTATAATTAAACCCTTAAAAAAATTCTAACTAAAATGGTTAATGCATCTAATCAAGATTGGAATTCACACATCCCTTTCACCTTATGGGCATATCATACTAGCATTCAAACCCATATGGGTTTTATCCATTTTTCTCTTATTTTTTGAGTAGAGGTTGTCTTGCCTATTGAAGTCTAAATTATCTCTCTTCATATATCCCTAAAGGATATCATTTTTAAGGGTGATTATCATCAAGAATGTTTATCCCAACTTGAGCTACTTGATGAGTGTCATTTGGTTACACTTAACCATCTTCATGTCTATCAAGAATGAATCAAGCATGCCTATAATAAACACCTAAGATAATAAGAATTCAACATTGGTGACCTCATCTTAAAGGAGAATCAACATGTAACCAATATGGATAAAAGAAAGTGGGGAAAGTTTGCTTTCAATTGGCTTGGACCTTATATCATTATGCACAAGTATGGATCATGAGCTTACTAATTATCCTTTCTTGAAGGGAAACCAGAACTTGAGCCTCTCAATGCTTTGCATCTGCATACTTTCTTTTGTTAAATAAGATCAAACTCACCTACGATCTAACTTAAGCTCATCCCTTATTTTAAGATATTTTCACCTTGATCACCTCACTCTGAGGATAAATGATTAAAACATAAAATCATGTGATTATCCATCATGATTATAGCCTTAATCCTAAATATGGGTACCATGGCTCTACTTATGGAATGATTCTCATGGACACTCTTCATCCCTAATAGGGTGGGATCCCATGGTCATTATCTCAAATCATCCTCTCAACCACCATTTTAACCTTGCTGTGCCTTAGTTTTACCTTCATAAAGGTAAGCCTTCACGCATATATAAATAAGTTTATGTCATCAAAAGCAAAAACATTAAAAGTCATATATCTTATGGGTTATCTATAACATTATCAAACTACTCCCTTGAAGGACAACTACCAAAACCAATCAAAATTTCTCAATGTAAGATAGATTTCTCCCTTGAAGGATAGTTATCAAAAATTCTAAAATAAATCTTAGAAACTTAGACTACTCCCTTAAAGGATGGATAAGTAAAATATTTGCCAAAGCAATCAAATTTCTTGGAAGCTTCTCATATTGATTAGCTTCCCCAACCTCTCAAAGCAATAGAAAAAAATCAAAAGACCCATTATTTGGAAGCTATAATCAGTTTTCATGAGTAGACTTCCCACATAGATTAGTCTACACCATCTATGACATAGATTTATTTATATTGGCTCTTTGGTAACCTACAGAAGAGGCATCTTAGTCTCACAAGAAGGTTCCTTTATCATCCATCTCCCCTTTATACCCTCTATAAAATAATGGATTTTGAGCTTACTTGAAACTGTGTGATCAAGAAAAATTTTAACCAATTAATGAATGCTTATGTGAAGCATAAAAAGGGCTTATGTTCAAAAGCTAATCTAAATTTACTTTATTTTAGTCTTTGCCAAAGAATAAGCATCATGTCTCCTTATTTTTACAAACCTATTTGTTGATGCATTCACTAAGATTATTGTCTTTTGATTGTTTTATCTTTCTTTTCTTTTCTCACATCTAGTTTTGTCATCCAAAACTTACTCTATACATTTTAAGATTAACTCACCTTCACCTAATAAAATGTAATTCATTAAAAAATATTAAATAAAAAATATTTGTTTTATTCTATGATCACTTTTGTACCTTATTTTTTAAAGTTTTTTAAATTATAAAAACATTTTAATGAATTAACCATCTCATACATCAAACATCATTTCACACTTCTAACCAATCACATCAACTAATCATAACCATTTTTCACATCTATAACCTTTTAATCATTTATTTTATAAATAAATGAGTCATCACATTTTTATCCATCACATGTCTATCTAGATAAAGGATAACATAGATTCATTAATTTAAAACATCCACATTTATAACATCTAATTAAATATTTGTTGACTAATAAGAGAAATGCTAATCATAACATCATCATCATGTCTAATAACATCATAAGCAACATCATGACATAAAATAAATTAACCATAACCATAATTAACATACATAAAACCATAATCACATCAATAAGATCATAATCATATATCATAATAATGTCCATGTCTCTCACAAAAATGTGTACATCTCATTGCATTGGCTCGTAGGCTGGTATCAAAATCATATAATACATCAAACTAGAGAGTTTCATAGGAGTCTAAGGTCCTAGGGCACCAATATTTCCTAAAGTATATCCATCTCTGGGACTTATCTCTATACTCCTAAATGTTATCTAATGACCTGGTATAGCATTGTTAGCTCCCCTAGTAACCACTGCTCTATACTCAACATATCAAGGCTCATTTGAAAGTTGTCTAAATACCAGTGCCTCATAGTGTCTGAGATCTTTAACCATGGCCACATACCTCACCATATAGATGGTCTTCAATGGTCCTATAGGTGTAAGTTCCCACCCTCCTTATCTCAAAACATCCATCTCTTATGTCGCCAAAGCTAGTTGCACTTGTGTTGTATCCCTCTCCTACATAAGGATAGCCACTTGGCCCTATGCTGTATCTCTCTCTATATTCACCACTACTAAATCTACCTATGTTGTGGCTAATATCACCCTCACTTGATCTTTATATGATGAGTGCCTACCTGGTAGGGGTATCCACATCCATCTGGTACCCACCCCCTCTACCATGTCTACATTAGGAGTTTATTGTACATTATCTCCTTAAAACACTATTATTGAATAATGACTCTAAAACCATACAAGTTAATTTAGTATCACACCTACATAATCAATATCTACCACCATTAGTAATAAATTTTGGTTAATCTCTATCTCTAACTCTATAATGATAAGGTCTACCTAGCATAGCTTGCCCATGTTGGAAATTTGGTATATGGCCTTTAGATATCCTCCCCATCAACCAATGCCTCCAACCCATCCCTGTACCACTCTAGATCTCATGTCACTTCCCTTGGTGCTATAAGTACGTAGTCACCTCTCCATATCATGAATCTAACTCTAAACTCCCCCTGATCCCATGCATGCCATAGTAATGCACCTATTCATAACACTCTAATGTGCTTATATGCCCAAAAATGTAGAATAAACCTAATGTTAATGCCATACCTCTTGTGTACTCTATATCCCCAAAACTTTTAATAGATTTTAACTAGTAAAATTAGGGCCCAAGCAAACATTGTCTGATCCATCAACATATCTACCAACACACATATCAATAAGAAGGGAAATCTTCCACTACCAAAATCTAGAATTACATGGTAGGTCATGATTATCATCATTATCATCATAAGATATCTCCTTCCCCTATCCATGTGGTACATTAGTACATAATATAACCCCCCATCATTCCACCTCATATGTATAAAATCCTCTTTGATTAGTTGGTCCATATAATCATCTCACTCTTTGCTACCAATATGCTCTATTATCTCACCCCATATCGATAGTTAAAAATCCAATGAATATCCTTTATCAGGATGGTAATCTCTCTATTAGGTAGCTAAAAGGTATTGGTAGTTGGATCCCATCTCTCGATGAGGGATACTAACATAACCATGTCTCTCGATATGTGATAATAAAATCTCATGCCTCCTAGGCCCATTACTATCATATTCTCCTACTTTTGGTCTATCATATCCCTATGTACCTCATCTAGGAGCTGAGGCACTCAATCCCACATCTGTAACTTTTCCCTGACTCGCAAGGTTAGACATACACCTTAGTTTACTTTACCCTTCAAAAGTAACCTCTCTAACTTATTTAACCTTACCCATTACATTAACCTATTTACCTCATTTACCTTTCACCCATTCCTATATCTACCCAACCTTTCACCCATTCCTAATCAATGATATATCCCATTCACAAACCTTATAGTAACCATCGACAGTCGAGTGTCAACTAGTGATGTTTCCTTATAGAACCATCACCGCTTAACCCTCAACTACTGATGGTTCAATTGATGGACCACTGATGATCCACACATTTGTCATTTGATGGTTACCTATTGATCATTGATGGTTGATAGTGATCACCGATGGTTATTATGTAGTGACCGTTGATAACCAAACCCTAGGTTTAACCCATTAATCCCAATAAAAATCAATAAAAACTCACATTCCTACCTAAAATTATTATATTATATACAACACCCTCACTCCCTCAACCTATTTCTAACCACCCTCTACCAATTTCATACCTAAAATCTTAAAAACCCTAGTTTCCAACCCTTACCCACCCAATGCAACAAAACAAATAAAATCACAAAATGTATTACATCCCCTACCTCATTATGCATCCTCCATCATGGTGGAGCCCTCAACACTACGAGTACCACTTGGCCCCATGATTTGACTCTACCTCATTGCATTCTCACTGGCTCTGTCCTCTATCCTAGCCCACCTTGGTCAAACCTTCACCTCCCACATCAACTCTCAGACTGACAATCCTCACCGAACTCACTTAACTCATAAATGACAAACTGGTGACATTTTCACTTAGGAAAATAAAAATATAATAGGTCAATTTTCAAATGAGCAAATAAAACCCACTTTGACATTTTATGATCACCCTTTTAGGGCTTATGTTTGACCATTGATCATTATAAGTAACCACCAAAGGTTGACCCTGACCATCGATGGTCAACCCCTCTAGGGTTTTACTATCTTACCATATCCTTTTCCCAAAGGACCACCTAACCTAACTTTCCCTTTACCTACCTAGCTCATCTTTTGGTTAATCAATCCACTTGTATGCCTTTATTTGTGATGATCACACCACAATACCTTTACCATCACCTTTGTTTTCATGACCCAACTTTGCCTTGGTCATTTTTATCACATCAATTACCTTGCCATATTTGATGAACTTGTGATACTTTTATGCACCAACTATTTTGGTGCCTTAGAGCATGACCCTTTATAGTATTGACACCCGAAACCATTTTTGTTTTCTTAGGATCACATCTAGTTTTTGGATTCCTATGAATACATCAAACTTTCTTAGGACACTTGAGTTTATAGTAATAACCCATATCATCTATGCCTAACACTTTGGTTTGGTTACCCTATCACCTATCCTTCTATTCCAACCTTATTTTACCACCTATCTCAACTATGGTAGCCTAGTCTATACATGATCTATGATATCATACTTAGTCACATTTTGTGCACTTTTTTATGTTTAAATGCCCACTCAACCAATTTGACACCCATTTGTCTACTTGTTAAACCCACCACTAACTCTATTTCACCTCAAAGATTCTTAGTTTTAGGGGGAGTACCTCTTCCCATACTTGGTGTATCCAACCTTCTACCAACTTTCCATTTTTGTTTTGTAGCTTGCTGATATAAGTTGCATAACAAAAGGGGGAAAATGTAGATGCTAGAAAACTATACACTATAGCTCTAGATGTTGCATTAACCTTTAAACCATCCCTTGGCCCCATTTGGGTTAGATTATTTACCAATTCTCCCATTATTAACCTTACACCATTTCTCAAGGAATTAACCACCAATTATTAGTGGATTAGCTAATTTTGGCTATATCCCCTTGACTATTGGTGGTCAGCCCTCAACTTCTGATAGTTGGCTAGACCACCAATGGTTACTTAAAATCTTACACGATCAAAGGATTCAACTATAACTTGACTATAACTCACTTATTTATTATGAATTGTCTAATTTTAGTCTATTGTTAATGGTCAATCCATGTTAGATTATTTATTATTATATATGAGAGGCAAGTGAAAGAGATTCCAACACCTAGGAGAACCCAAAAGCTTTCCAATGAATAAAGAACTAGGTAAAAAACTTAGGGTGCTTTTTTAATTCACTATCTTGAGCCAAGGTATCATTACTCTATAAACATTACTCCAATATCCACAATATCTTTTAGCCAACCTCAACATTCCTCAAACCAAAAACACCTAAAATCTAAGTATTTATGTTTTTTTATCAAGATTCAGTAATTAGCTTTATTTATTTCAATGCTTGCGTCATTCCCATTCTCTATACTTCATTCCCTATGTTGGAGTTTTTAAACTCTAGATACTTCATGTCCTACCCAAAACCACCCATAACCTATTCTAATCACCCAAAAACCCAACTCTCAAACCAGATACCTTTGATCATTTGTTTTTATATCACAACCAACATTCAACCTAAACACCACTGTCATAACCTCTATGTAACTCTCCCTAACAAACTTCTTTTCCCAAACCAAATTCTATATTAACTACTAATGCTCTTACCTAACCACTGATGGTTAACAACCACCAATGGTCACCTAACCATTGACAGTCATACCCAACCACTAATGGTCATTATGTGTCATTTTATAATAACAAGTTAATTTGATCCATCTACCTATACCCAAATCTCAATTTATGAGGTTCTAATTTATCATAGAGTTTTAACTTATTTTCTAAATCAAGTTTGAGTAATTTAGCATTAGTATTCAATCATTTATTGCTATTTTTAGTCAAAATCACTTATCTCTCTTTTAGCATTTCTTATATTTGATTTTAGTACCTTCTATTATTTCATGCAAGCATTTATTTTTAGTTTATCATAACTTAAGTGTTTTAAAAGTGTGGATTGATATCCTCCAAATAAGCTTTGTGCTTCTTGGATCTAGCTCATGCTAAGCAGTCCACCCTACTATCTCATTAATCCACCATTTTCTAGATTGATTTCTTATATACAGGTCATCCTCCCAATCCAAAGAGGAGTATCTACAACCATCTAGATCACAGAGTAAAAACCAAATCTAGGTTCTACTAACCTTGCCCTTATTTCAAGTTTTACTCTTTATAAATAGAAAATAAAGTAAAATTTTAGTAAAACAAGCTAATTAGTAGTTTGGTTACTTACATAGATTTAACACACTTATAGTTGTAGTTGTAAAAATAGTGTGTCAACAAACCATTGGTAGATCATGTTCCATACCATTTGAAGTGAGCTATAGTATTGGTATCATTATTTTAAGATATGCAAGATATTATTTGAGTATCAAACTTGACTATAGACTTGTACTCCACATTTTGTGTAGTCAACACATCTTGGTTGTAGTTAACTTGTTGTATTCCTTTATGTACTTCCCATTCTAAAATATAAGGTGAACATTTATGTTGCATACTTAGAATATGCTTGTGTACCTTTAAGGTTTCCTATACTTATGCATGCGAGTTTATAAGACATGTGTAATCAAGGCACACTTGGGTGTGATTAAATAAATAGTTGGAGTGACTACTCCTATAGAGTTAGTGTTGCACAAGAGAAGAAAAAAATTGTAGCATTTTTATGAGTTTTATTTGGGTGAAATTTTTGGCATTACATTTTAGTATTAGAGCTTGTGTTCAACACTGGGAGCTCTAGGGAATTACATTTGGTATTTGTGATGAAGTTGAGAAACTTATCATCATGATAGTTATGTTAGTTTGTACTCACAAAATTTAAATCATAAATTGGACTGTGTGACTATGTTGTTTGTGCTTGGGTGAAGTTTACTTGAAATTGGAATTGATGACTTCATTGGCATGTCTATACTTCATATTAACATTTTGTATAATAATTATTTTGTAATATATATTTATTTATATAAAATTGGGTTTTAATGTTGTATATAAATGTGCATTTCTTTTATATGTACTTAAGTGGTATTTTTATCTTAATACACTTCCTTAGTATTTTAGCATTTTGACTGACACCATTTTAAAGGTGGTCTAGAATAATTTTTTTCTATAAGTGCTCGTTATGGTTTGAATACATTTCCATAATAATTTTTATTCATATATACTATAATTTAAATATAATTAAGAATATAAGACCTATCTAAATGTATCTTGCTTTGATTTTTGACATTCAAACTCCTTGTTTGCCTTTGGTTAATAATTAATTATGTGCATGTTATATTAGACTTATTAATTCCACCTGGATGATAAAGTTAGAGGTTGTAACATTTACCTTCCATTAACTTGATTTTAAGTATACTTATTGAATAATAATATGATATGTTGTTGATTTTAGATATAAAAATACAATATTTCCCATGTGGTTTGGTGATGATAATGTCATTTAGTGGTGAAGAAGTGTCATATACCTTTAATGAGTATAGTGATTGATTGTATGTAGAAGTAAACTAAGGAGATTTACAAGATTTATATTGCATGTATATAACTTAGATGAATATTGAGACTAGTATATTTTTCTTAAAATGATGCATTCTTTGATGCAAACTTGATTTTGTATGACTTAATGAATTCTAAACCTATAAATAGCCTTAAAGTGTTAAAATAAAGGTGGTAATGATATGTTTATTATAAATTTGTATAGTTGATGGAATACTTGTTTGGAGTGGTTTAATTATTTAATAGTAACATCTAATTAGGTAGGTGAACTATGAGTGTTACTAGCATTGATGTAAGAGAATTTATTTCATAGATTTAGGTAGTGTTAACCTTGAGTGACTTCACTTCCCCTCTATTAAACATACTCGTGATATGAATATACCTTGATGTGGTAGTATATATGCTAGTTGCCTAGAGAATATAGTTTGGAATTAATTGTGATTTCCAAACTTTTGTGGATGATGACTTTTTTAGGTGACCCTTATCTTTTGTATTGACCATTGCATCCTTTTGATATTTCATGTTATGTTAATACATGCAAAATCAAATAACATGTAGTGGCATATTCTATGCATGCATCAGAGTCTATAGAATCCTATTTTCTTCATCTTATCATATCATAGTTGGGAATGGTGAAAGTTTGGTCATTTAGGGAATGTATTGATGAGTAGTATAGTTGCTGCATTATTTTATCTCAGTGATGACTACTTAGGTCATCTTGATACTTCTTATATTTATAACAGATAGTAATTTTTTAGAGTTCAACACTCAAATACAAATATAATTTTCACTCGATGGAACTTTAATGAGCTATGTTTGACAATGATATTCCCATGATATATACTGCTTGAGACCAATGACAATTAGAGATATGATCTAGTATATTTTTATTGGTATTTATATGGTACTGAGATGCCATGTGAGGGAATTAATACTTATTATTCTCATTCATCTATATCAGTTGGTTCTCATGATGGGTAGTTATGATCAAATGTCATTGGATACATTCTCTTTAGTAGCACTTTGTTATGATATGAGTTGTTTATTTAGTATCTTTAATGATGGTTAGTTATGGATAATATATATAATATATACATGTTACCTTGGGACATTATGACACTATACACAGAGTCTTGGATATTCCTCATGAGATTATAACTATATTTATAGATATATGTTGAAAGTGTCATCAAGGATGACATTATGACATCATTTGGACTCATGCAATTTTTTTGATATGTTTTGACATGGTTACTCTCTATAAGTAATGATATTTGATAGTAGTTTAGTTGCACAACAGTCAGATATGTGATCTAGTATAGTATCATTTGGTGATGGTATGTCACTAGGATGGAATGTGCAAGAGTTATTGTTTATTATTTTCCTTTATTTTTACTAGCTAGCTGTTATGATAGATCACACCCTAGTCGATGACGTAGTTCAATTCTCCAGACATC
This sequence comes from Torreya grandis, assembly GCA_037957365.1. Lineage (NCBI taxonomy): Eukaryota > Viridiplantae > Streptophyta > Pinopsida > Cupressales > Taxaceae > Torreya > Torreya grandis. The sequence goes on along the minus strand of JARHVA010002999.1, from coordinate 464,727 downwards.
TGGTGAACTATTTTCTTATTGGTAATGGTAGGTGAACTAATCTATTATGCATGATGACATAGTTCAATTCTCTATGATGGCTAGTGGACCACCCAATGCACTCTTACCCTATTTCTTCTCCCCTTGGTGACTTGTTAAGTCACATAGTGATTGTGATATGATTTATTTTTGTTGTGTTTTGTGAAATTTGTTTTATTTTTTTTTGAATAATTTATTTTAATTTGACTTGAAAACTATACTATTTTCTTGTTTTTGAATATTTAAAGTAACCAATCATGGAAATTATTTCTAATATTTTTCTTATGATTGAGATATATGTTTTGAGGCAACTTGGTCTCATTCATTTTTATTGATTCTAATTTTACATAGTTTAATTATAAAATTTCATTTGGATGATTGTTGGTATGAGTTTCACATGTGTTCGTAATGTGCATAATTGTTATGCCAATGGTGTGGTATGAGGGAGGAGAAGTAAATTGAATACATATAATGGGTCATGATGGGAACTGATCATGTTGGTTCATGATACCATCCTTTCTACCCCACCAGACATGGTGGTTACATATATGTGGTCTTTACATAGAGATATTATTCTTTTGGGAGGTATAAGGAGTTTATATGATAGAGCATAATGATTTCTTAGTTATTTAAATAGTGGTATTATTATATTATGATGATGTTAGATGTTGGGACTCAATATGCTATTGTATGGTTCATTATGGTTCAAATTTATTTGGTATTGCATGTTGGTGCATGTACTTATGTATTCTAGATGACACTAGATATTGGGAATCAACTTTGTCAATATTATTCTTTATGATTTGATATGGTCCAATATTGTTTGGTTGTTCTTAGAAGGGTATTTTCATGGATGAATAATTATCTTATTAGTGTAATATTTCCATGATTGGTGCTCATAATTCTTTCTCAATATTGGTTATACATTAGATGGGTACTTGATTTCATAATTATATCAAAGGATTTTGAGTTTTAATAGGTAGATGTCAGATATGTATGATAATATGACTCATATTATAATGACTTTGGTTAATAATTTATCATTATAGAGGAAATTTTTGTTCTTATGGGCATGGGATAATCTTGATTCAGTTGGTACAAGGAGACAATGTGATTCAATTGGCTAGTATAACTTAGTATGATGTTTTGGCTCAATGGTGTTTATTATTATTGGTAGTAAAGTATGTTTTCATGGTTTGACACTTATTTATGATTTTATATGTTTTACAAGGGATTTCACTAAGTGCTTATTATGATCATACAAAAAATCAATACTTTGAGCATATACAACTTCAAAGTTTGACATAAATATTTTGTAATATCAATTGGGTTTTAGCACAGTGGTTATCAATATTAGTTAATATTGTTTAGATTTACTCAATTCTACTCATTATAGTTTGGCCAAGAAATTACACTTATATTCATATGCTCGTATATGTGATCATTTGGGTTTAGTTATTTTGTTGGTAGAACTTTGAGTATCAATGACTTGTAGCAGTATTTCAGGGATGTTTGAGAGTGAATAGTTAATGTATTATTCTTCATTGTGATTTATGCATAGAGGAAGATGATTTTATAAGAGGGTATGTAATACCCTACGTTAATGACCTCCCTCCATTACCATTTGAAATGATCAAAAATACAACTTCATAGTTGTTAAGGATCTGAATTATAGTTCCCTCTTTGTCGCTAATGAATTAATGCTCCTCAATGAATTAAAAAATATTATTTAATTTATAATTATGCACCTTAAATATACAATTACATATCATAAATTGATACTATTTAAAATTTAAATTAAATAAGTCTTAGGCTTCATAGTGAGACTATGAGCCCTATCCCATAGGTCTTCTAGATAACCTACTTTCTTAGGTCTTATCCTAATTAGTAGGTATTGACCTACTTGGTGGAGTATTTTTTAATAAATATATTTTAAAATTTATTTGTTGTAAGGATTCACATGGAATTTAAGAGAGGTTAATCTCCTCTTTTGATGGAAAATAATAAAATAATAAGAAAATAAATAAAAGTAAAATAAAATAATAAAATATTGTAAGCAAAACTCTTTACAACTTGGCCAAAATAACTTAGGGTTTGGTAGTTTCAATCTCTTGGTAAGTAGTTGTCTCCATTATTGCATTTTTTTAGAGCTTCACCTCTCTCTTTCCATGTTCTTTCCTCCATGAATGATGCTACTGCTAGGAGAGCC